>JAHWFP010218108.1:0-13928 GCA_023313725.1 Lithobius niger | reverse complement strand
GAACATCACTTTGCAATATTGATATCGTTACCTGCAGCAGGTGAAAACACGTCATGCCGCGTATCTACTTGGCATGTTGTCCAGGACAACAAGCCAAACAGATCAGCGATTCGATATCAAGCTTTTATTGGTTACTTACGCAACGTTATTAAGTTATATTACATTGAATTAAATTAAATTAAACTTAAACAAGCGGCTATAGCGACTACCTAGTTGCATCTAGTCTTCTGTACAGTTCTGCCACTTCCAATGTTGAGGCGCATACCTCTACCACGCACTGGAACAGCGATCTCCATTATATAATCTAAAAGTGCCAACCATCACAGTTGCCTGTTAAAAATGTGTTAGCGTTTAGGCCTGTTTTACAGTATAGGCGTAATTGTCAGCTTTTAGGCATAATTTTTACGTTTAGTTTTAATTTCGTAAGTAGCAGCTAACGGGAGATTTGGATTGTACAGTAAGCCTATTCATTTTGCAACATGGTGCGCCTCTGGGCACACAGCTAGTGTTGCAACGTAATGCGCAAGGCGTAGCCTATATAGATCAGTGGTAGTAGGAAAGTGACGGGAGAGACAATAGAGAGACGTCAGCAGCGACTCGCAGCAACTTGACGTTGCCGTGGTAACGTGAGTTTTGGCCTAATTTTCAGTTTTTAGGCCTAATTTTATTAACTGCAGTTTTGTTATTTTCTAAGTAGCAGATAGGCATAATGGCGAATATGGTTCGGCGGTAAGCCTATCATTCATGCAAAAAAACTAAGTTAAAATCCTTTTGTATTTACGGCTGTGTGTTATCCATAGCATTTCAATTCGAACATTCGACCATTAAATGTTATTATTTAATTTAGTTACGTCGAAGAAGCCTATCAGCTATAAGGTAGCAACGATGTTTTAATTTGTCGTGTTTTTAAACTAACTTTTGACACTGAATCTAACGTTGTAAGCCGTGGTCGTCCCTCTGGTGCCGTTCCGAAGTTGGAAAAAAGCGGCAGACGGACGGACAAAGTCGTTGCAATAGTCCTTCTCAGCTGGTACCCCAGAAGACTAAAAGCACTTGTAGAATGCTACAAAGTAAAAACCGGAAAGTGCACATCAAAAGTCATCAAAACATCATACATCGAGACTCGACGTTTCGGCTCACGTCAGAGCCATTGTCAAGAATAGCAAGTAAAAACAAATGACAAAAAACGCAAGAAGCCATGAGTAAAGTTCCAAGTAAAGCGTCCATCTTAACATTACGGACAGAACTGTAAACAATTTTTTTTTTAATTTAAATTAGAGGGGATTTCGATGTGAGTTGTGGCTAGCACCAATCGAAGTGCCAGATGAGCTGAATCCAGAATTGATATGGGTTTGCTGAGGTTCTTCTAGTGTCGGAATTTGTCAGCTTGATATTTTAAAAATTATTCGATTTAATTTTTGAACCTATTGGTGTTGGGTTGAATGTGGTTGCGCACCTATAGGGCGGACAAACTTACGCAACGTGGCAATGGTACCGACTCCATCATCGTCAAGTGAGTGAACATGCTTGGCCGAGCGGGCGTAGCTTATGATTTGTCATACTATAGAGCAGTGACGCGACGTAGTGTTATTGTATATAACTCTATGCAGGATTCTTAATGGGTTAGCTGCAAGGGGCACTGCACAGAGAAACAGAAGGGCGTCATACTGAAGCCGATGCCGTGAAGAATGATTTCTTAGACCTAAAACGCGCGATTTTTGTTGTTGGAGAAAACAACGTTATTGTAAGCCTAAGAAATCCGCTCTTCCGTTGTTTTTCCCTCCATTTTAATATAGTGCACCTTGTAGTTATGCCCTCCAAAATCCATACTGGAGCCAATATGGCGGCAAATGTCACTGCTCTATACTGACCTCTCCTATACCCTCTTATGAGGGGAGACATATAGAGTTTTTTAATGACGCCTACAGAAAACAAACAACAAATCAACTAACGAGCGATTTTACAAGTCAGACGTAATTATCTATTACCAACGATGGGTTTCAGTAACAAACGACGACCTATACCTAAAATTCCAGCTGACCAAAACAGTATGCAAAACTCGACCATCACTAATGAAGGTCCCTCTGTACTTGGGTCATTTGGTTATTGCGTTAACCGGACCACCTGTCAAGGGTTAAACGGAGTTGACCGAAGATTAATCACTAAAGACTGCTTACAAAGGTCACACAAAAATCAATTATTCGTCTGGAACCCCCTCCACCAACAGGCTGTGGGGCATAAAGATTCAAACCCCCACCCCCACCTACCCTCCCTCACTCACTCTCTCTCTCGCATGTCCTCTTTTTCTCTTTTCAAAGACTGGTTGTTAGTGGGCATCGGGCGTTCGTTCAGCCTTGGCTGGCAGTTGGCGCGCACATTCTTTTTTCGAAAGACATAAAGCCCCGACTTTTGCTACTTTCCTTCCATCTGAGATCAGAGGTGGCAACAATTAAGATGCCCCCATGTGTGCCTAGAGCGGCAAAAAGAAGTTGGAATCCCGCCGTGCCATTTAGTATCAATTGAGAACGAAAAAATTAGGAACTGCTTTTTTTGAAGACGACATTTACTGCTACAGAACGGATGAGTTTAAAATCGTATCAGACCTTTCCCGCGATTTTCATTCCGACCGAACCCGTGGCAAGTACTTGCCACGTTCATATATTTGAATAAAAGTAATAAAAAAAAAAAACCGGCTGCCTGCTGCAGTGTAAGGTTTGGCCGTATCGTTCCATTCGAACACCTAATGACAGTCATTAGCTAATTATCAGCAATTATGGGTCATTACCACGTTCGACAAGCAAGACTTTTTGGAAACATTTGCCAGCCTACGAACACCGTATAAAGCAACAACTTTCCACGTGGACTGACGTTCCATTCTTTGTAACTTGTAACTGGCTTTTGGCGGGAAGCTTGCGATAAAATGGAAAGAACGTTTTACCGCCATAGACACTCGCAAAAGGTAGCCACGAGCGGCAGAGATGCTCTTTGTCGTCTTGCAGGACAAATTCCAGTTAATCGATGTCACGTTGTAAATAATTCTTGTTGTATATTTTGCTCGGAAGGAGACGAAGTAAATTGGAACATTTTGTTTGCAAGCGTGAGTCGACCCATTGAATTTATAGCAGCTTCGAAGCAGTCGCTAGGATCTGCTGTCTAATCGTACAAAATAAATCCCAGAACACGGCACGTTTAAAAAAAAAAACATTTTTGACGTTTCTGAGCATTCTGCACAGCGTAAAATAAATTTAACCCGAGGCGGAGTGTCAATGTAGATACAATGTTACCTTCCTTGTCCTTATGCGTGTGTTCGCTCGCATTAAATTGTTTCATTCATGCATATACAGGGTGGTCCACAAAAAACTGGCAACCCAACATTTTCTAAGTCCAACTTTTCTAGTTAGCACTCCTCAGAATCAGGAGAGGACAGAAATCTTCCCGTTTTTAGCTTTGATTTGGGTCGTCAGTTTTTGTGGACCACCCTGTACCTACATGTAGCTATAGATGCGTCAGAAGACGCATCTGTCTTCAAAACAGTAAAAAAGCTGACATGCACACCGTCAAATTCTTTTACGACCGAAGCTCAGATGCACATGTATCGTACATGACCTAAGCTCAAACGAAACTTTACCAATTACCATCACATAATGCATAATGAACAGAGGTCAGATGCGGATGTATGTGTGATGACCAAAGTTAAGTTGCATATGTAAACGTAATTGCAGACGTTCGGATGTGTGTGTATGCATAATGACTGAGCTCAGATGCATATGTATGTATAATGATCAAAGCTCAGATGCACATGAAGTCATGAAGCCATAACGCTCCTCGGTGTAACCTTTGTTGTTTGCCTGTGTGGTGCTTTAACTTTGTTTTTTAAATGAGCACGGGAGAAAAAAATGGGCTTTAACCTCCGAAATATAAAATAAATAGCTCATATGTTTTTAACTCGTTTTTGTCCATAGTGCTACAAATGTTCTACTATACCACAAATTTATGCACTTTTACCTCCAAATTGAAATCCACCAAAATCACCTTCAAATTATTGTCAAATGTAAATTTTAACCATCATTTTGACAAGTTGATTTTGGTAACCAGTAAAAGCAATTAAAGTGTTCGCGGCCTATCTTGAGTTCGCCCCAGAACGACACAGGTAATCAATTGTATGTTTTTTGGTAGCAGAGTGCCTTGTTGATATCCAAAGTAGTTACAAAAAAACAATGGCGGCCGTCGACTAAAGCCGCCCCTTCCAGGAAGACGCAGCCGCTCATAAATAACTACAGGATTCAAGACGGGCCGCGGACACTTTAGTTAACTTTCCGACCGTTTTGCCGACGGAACAATTATGGGGGAGGGGGGAGGGGGGTTTACTTCCCTGTAAAATCGTCCCTGTCTGTGTCAGGATGCTTCGGCAATTACTATCCTCGTACTCTCTGAAAGACAATGTGTTCAGATAGTACACATCTGTGTGTACCAGAACATCCAACACACAAAGTTGTGTACAGCAGCATTGTGTATATATAGCTTAGCTTTTGACTCGCTCCCAGCCGTAGCCATGGCGCGAGAAGTAGAGAGGGGCAATTTTGCTAGGTAAATCCCATCGGAAATTCCTAAGTTCTTTTACATGCTGCAATCGACATGAGCACGCGACATCACAGGACCCTTCTCTCCCCGAAAATGCCAGGGTTGGCTGAGGCCGGAATCGATCCCGGGACCTCTGGCACACGAGACAGTCATGCTAACCATTAGGCCACCTTGCCCCCACACACAGTTTGTGTAGCAGCAGTAAACATACTTTGTACGGAAGAATGTGTTCTGTTAGTTTCACAAACCATGGACTGCTAGTAGTACACAACTCGTGTGTTGGCTCCGCTGGTACACACACAAGTGTGTACTGTAAGAACATAGTATTCAGAGATTAGCGCCTACCAAATGCTAACTTATTTCCGTTGCCGTCCTGTAATCGTCTGAATTCGGCAAAATCTCTTTCCCCGAATCTTATTCGTTAACGAAAAACCGGAAGAAACATCATTAGGTCTGCACTTGCAGACTGCATTCTGGTTGAACTCAGTATTTTACTGCATCAGTTTAGAGGTGGGTTCATTGATTAGCCAGGCAGGCACTCTCGGATGCGCATCGCCTAGCACAGATTACATAGAAATTGCGCTTAAAAGGCCGAATTACATTCATTACCCTATTGCCAGTCGTCCCGCTGGCCGAAGATAATAATGGTAATGGACGAATATTGGTTTTTAATTATAATTTAGACCCGGTCTTGAACGGAAGATAAAACGGAAAGGGGAGCGTGACACGAAAATTTAAAAGTTGAAGCTGGAAAACGTAAAGGTTGTAAACGGATTCAAATCAAACCTATTAAAATTTGGAATTTCAAGATAGACGCTGTTAAAATAGCTGTTAAGAGAGAACTAAAGAGACACACGTCGTAGGGTCTGGGGAGCGAAAACAGGGGTTCGTTTGTTTCTTTTTCTTCTTACTGCAATTTTGTTTTTCTTCAGGTGTTAAAGGTACATTCCTCCCAGCGCTATTTTTCTCGATCCATCACATCAAGTACGGCCCCAAAGTTCTATTTACTTACCGTTAGTCAATCCCTTGGTAAAAATCCGTTTTAAAATGTGGCGTCTAGGAGATTTTTTTGTTGAATAATAAATAATTAACTATATTTTCTGCGTCCCGCAGTATATGATCCTTCATATACCGTGTGTGTGCATGTACTAATTTTCTAATAATTACCTTGCATGGGATCAAAACTCTAAAAGACTAATGCGGTAAAATTAAAATTACTGTTAAAATTAAAAAGACACTGCCCTAGAAAATTATAAACTGTGATGTTAAAATGCGAGAATCATTCCGGTTTGTGACGACACAATTAATGCGTTCCTTCTGGTTCGACTAGTAGGCTCAATGCCAACTGAGACAGTAGCTGCGGTCTTCGCTGCGCGGAACGTAGCTACTATCGCAGTTGACCTTTGCGATGCTAATGCGCGGATGGCGATCAGCGCGTGGTTATGAGGCAGGCGGAATGTTATAAGGCAGGCAGGAGGAATGTCCCTTTAAAGGAATACTCCTCCCGGTTGGCTTTCCTGCGTGCCTCAGATTTGCTATATTACTTAAGATACTTGTAAATGTTGCAAAGGCATTCATTTTCCTACTTCTCCCTTCGTGAGAAACGGTTTTGCTACATTCACTCTAACCTATGTGAATGTTGCAAACGCTATTTTCGCGCAGGATGCTCGAATGCAGTGAGAAGGTATGTCATTTAAGAGTGGAGCCAGTGGAGGATGTGGCCATAGTGATTAAGGCGCTATGCAAGTGATCTGGGGGCGAACTGGGTAGCCGGTTCGAATCCGGGTCATGCCACTCCGACGAAACGTAAGTGCATAAAGGTGGCTTACTGAACTACGTTACTTCTAGTGTATGATTTTCGCTGATGGTTTATTTCCAATTTTCCTGAATATTAACTTTCCGTAGGCCGTGTCAGTATGGCTCAGTAGTAGGACCTCGGCCTTTAGTTGCAAAGGTCCTGGGCTCGATTCCTCACTCAGGCAGTCTGACATGTAAGTTCAGAAGGCAACGTAAATAGGTTTGCAACTGTATTTATTTAACTTTTCGAACTATGTATATCACGTCGCAAGCTTTCCAATGCCTTCTTTTTTTTTTTTTATTAATTTTTTGAAAAACTTATTTTTGGTTTCGATATCGCGGTTGTTACAAATAACGTCTATTTGCCATCAGGAGTGTCCTAAGGATAACCCGGAGAAGCCTGAGAAACGCATGTTCCATTTCTCGTTTGGCTAATTTCCAATATTCCTTAATTTTAAGAGTGGCGTACAGCAGATTCTTTCTGTCATTTTGGATCGTATTTCTCGTCGCGACGCAATAATTTAAACGAATATGCATGGCTCTAAACTTATTTTTGCGTGTTAAATGCATCAACGAAATATTTTCTAGTTTTTTTTTTTTTTTTTTTTTTTAATTCGTGTTGTTGTTGGACGGATTCCGTATTAAAGGCACGTATATCTCTCTAAACGAGATTCCTATCAATATTTTTCGATACACGTCGACTGTAACTGATTTTAATAACTTTTACGGACGAACTAAGGTTTTGTTACCAAGATGTGCTTTTCATTTGCTGACTGATATAGGCTAGTCGATCGTTTTTGGCTTTTGTGGATATTGGTTGTTAATATTAGTTGTTATTATTGTATTTTTACTTATTCTTTGTTCACAGGACCGGTTTTTTTTTTTTTTTTTTTTTGTGTATAGCTCCGTCACCTTCCTTTGAGGAAACGGGGGCAGTATGTTGTTATTATAAATAAATAAATAAATAAATAAATAAAACTTTTAACTTATTTAACTTAGTTTAATTGTAACATCAAGTATACGGTCTCAAGGGTTTATATACTTAGCTTATGGCCTTACTGCATTTCTAAAGTCATGAAGGCTTTTGTCATAATTACTGCATTATAGTTTTGTTTCTTTCACCGTGCTTTCTTCATCAAGTTACTATTGCTACATTTCACGTTTCTATAGCGTGGTTGCAAAGTACAGGGTTTCACAAACATAAAAGAAAAGCAACATCAGAAGTGCCTAGTTTAAACACTGGTAATTTTTCTCACCCAAGTGTTGCATTCCGAACTGGGAAAAAAAAAACACCGAGGCTTGACCGACGCGGTTTTATCAGCTTGATAATGTAACGAGTAATTAAGAAAAATTACCACAACAAAAATTAGGGCACACCACGTTACATTAGAAACAAGATGGCAGGAACGATCTTACAGAAAGGGGGAGGGGGGCGAGTGTCGCACCTGTCCATTGTTTGGTCAGTCGGTAAAACGCTCGGGAGAATTAAACAGCTTTTAATTGGTCTGCAAGTCGGAAAACAGGTTAAAAATTAAGATTACCAACCAGTTTGTGAAATACAGTGCTCACATTAACCCAACGCAACGCTGAAGGAACTTTTTTTTATTTCTGACTAGCACAAGTTGCCAGAGCAAAAGCTCATGCCGACCCTGCAGAACGAAAGACAAAAATATAAAGGCAGGACGCACGTGCAAAGAAGAGTCGGTAAATTTTTGGAAAAAAAATATCAACTACGGTGGGGATATCCAGTTGAGGTCTAAACTAGCCCCGGAGTAGCTTAACCCTGGATCTAACTAACCCTCGACCTGGGAGTTAGTAGACTGGAGAAAAAAGTTGGTGATATCCATGTTGGACTAAGTTGGGGTTTTGTTAGCTCTTTACTCCTTAGACCTCGACCTTCAAGCTAAATTAGCTTTGTTAAAATGTTGTTAAAACTCAGTAATAACGCTAATACTAGATGGATATCACCGCTTTTTACAGCTCGGGGCTAACTACTCAGTAGTAAGTCAGCCCTCGACCTACAGGCTAAATTTTGCTTAGCCCTCAACTTATTTCGTGATGGATATCACCATTTTCCCTTATTACCGAGATTAACCCAAGGATTAAGTTTAAACCTCAACTGGATATTCCCACCGTTAGTCGGCAAATTAAACAAGAGTGTGAGTAAGTCAGGTCCGTAACTACCGGGAAGGAGGGGGGGGGGGGGCGCTGGCAACATCTGAAGGACGCAAAATACGCCATATTGAAAGTTTCACACTGTTTTAGTCTCAGTCAAATTACTAAGAGAATCAACGCCAGGGCAATGCGATATTCAGAATATCGGCGCAATATCCCCGTTTCCGAACATCAACAGAAGTCGGCATAATTAAAGCTGTATACACTAGCGAAATTGCAATTCCGACAATTAACAGTAAACGAACATTCGCTATCTATTTTTCAGCAACTATAGGTATTCTGTCAGTTCGCCATCTCTATTTTTGCGTATTGAGTTAAACTTCGTATTCAGAGGAATAACACTAATAGTAACTCGTTCACTAACAAACTGCCAAACTAGGAGTGAATCGAGCAACTACGTTATTCAGCCTAACGTCAATAAGTAAACAATGCATAAATGCAGTAATTTCTTTGGCAGCAAGCCATACAACACAGTAAGTAACAAACAACTTGACAAAAATTGTTGAGGTTTACCCTTTCCAAAAATCCTTGTGTAAATGGCTACTGGGCTTATACTGTCTCTACAGAAAAGTTATTCAAGATTTTAAGCTAATCGTTATTTTTCGCAATAAGTATATCTTACCTTGTCAATCAAGTTCCCATGCACATTATTTTTAAAATTCGTTTTGCGTTTATAGTTTAATAGTTTTGTTATAACTTACTTGTTGTAAAGTTTTGCAGCGACTTATTCTTTTGTACAATGTTTTATACTTTCTTGTGCCCTAGGCCTATATGTCAAACAAGGGCATCAGCTCTTGTGGGGTGTGGGCACATACTGTATTGTTGTACTGTTATTGTTTACTGTAATAAACTCGCTTACTTACTTACGTACATTTTATAACTTTTATCTGACTTCATGTTGTATTACTAGTATAGTATTATCAGTGTTACTGCCAAAATCGTCCTTCTGGTTCAGTTTGGTACCTTTAATACACAGAAAACCGTTAGCAAACAACTGAGCGTTCTAAAAGTGTTTGTTTAGCAAAATTGACGTCACCTGTTGACACGATTGATTGATTTCATCCGGAGTTAGGGACACGTTTACGCAACGACTCGCCTTTGTATACTCGTAGCTGGAATTTAATCGCGATGGCGAAGGTGTTGTTGCCGTGGTAATAACGCTACCTGAATTGCGTAAATCCGACATCGTTTGAGCAAATGTTTGCAGTTTTATAATTCGTGGCATTAAGATAAAGAATTCCTCCTGACGAAACAATTTTCCTAATCGCTTCTAAACTAAATTATTGATTCGTTTAGTTGCGAGCTGGCAGAGCTAAAACAGCCGCCATGTTGGAATTTCAGATAGCTTCTAGCTGCGAGAATGCAAAGGCGAGACGTTCCATAAACGCGCCCTTAGTCGATAAACTGTTACCTCACGCTTGCTGAAATAAGTGACGCCACTTCCGATCTTTGGAACCCTCTGTTGAGTTTGCAGAGTTCTGATTGCAGCTTTGGAAGATACCGATGGTAACGTAGCATTAAAAATAGCAATCGTGTGACGAGGCCAACTAAATCCAGCAGGGCAAATTTGGCAGAGTTTTTCCTGGTAGTTTTTATGGAACGGACGTTTTACGGACTTGTTTGTTGTTGTTGTTATAACGATTTACAATTATATTTTAATAAGGAGCTCATAATCAGTACTTACAATAAAATAAAACCATAAAACCAAAAGGAGTGATATCATACAAAAAACCCGTAGGGGTAAAGGTACCCATCAAGTTTTCGCCATAGAAAGTAGTGATAACAGAGCCAAAATGGCTGCCACCAACTTTTCCGTTCCAACCCTGATCATCAGTAGGACGCAAAACTCTTACTTATGCTTTGACTGATCACGGTTCAGACTACAAACTTGGTGGCAGCCATTTTGCCTCTGATAGCACTACTTTCTCGGTGAAAAATCAATGGGTTCCTTTACCCTTATGGGGGGTTTTTGTACGTTTCCTTTATCTTGCGATCATTTAATGCTTAGTCTTGATCGTAGCCTCCTCAACAAAATTTCTGTAGGCCTACTGTCGAAACTGGTTTGCCAAATGTCGGAAAAGAAGAAAAATAAGGGCCCGTTGAGAGCTACAGAAAAGGGAACAAAATTCAAGTTTTTTTTTATTGTTTTTTTTGTGTGCTGGAAATAGGGTGGAAAGGCACGGAGGGCAAGGAAAGGCCGTTTTCCAAAGAGGCAAAGTGAATTATGCAAAGTTCTCCCGAGGCTGTTTGGTTCCAGACAAACGAACCGCTTCAAAAGCGCAGAACAAGGCCACCATGCACTTTGCACGAATAGAGCACACTCTTTTTCATTCTGGCTCCTTCGCCATATACAGTATGCGTATTCTTCTTGTGCTGCCTGTAACACTACATCTTCTCTTTCCTCTTCTGCAGTTTCCGAAAGAAGGTAAACAAAAAAACAAACAGAAAAACTCACTGCGAAAGCATTTGCAATATTATGTGTGTTTCTGTAGAAGCAGATTCGATCTCTGAATGTGACAACGCTCTTCTGCTTCAATTCTTTTTTCTACCAGGAGGGGTGTACTGTGAATGTCGTTCGTTTTTTAAACGTCCGTTAAGATCCTGCTTAGATGTTCTATGTAAGGTGTTATTAGATACCGACCATACTGTATAAATCTGATTTTATTATACATACAGATTTAAATAAATATACACAAATCAAGCCAAACAGCGAAAATCGTACACTAGAAATAATATAGCACAGCAAGCCACCTTTATGCCCTCATACGTTTCGTCGGAGTGGCTTGACCCGGATGCGAACTGGCAACCGAATTCGTCCCGATAGTACCGACATAACGCCTTTACCACTACGGTAACTCCTTCACGTAGCCATAGAGGTAAACGCGCTACGGCCGTGGAGGAGTGACCATAGCGGTTTAACGCACTACGTTAGTGATCTGGGGACGAATTGAGTTGCCAGTTTCCGTGGAGGAAAGGCCGTAGTGGTAAAGGCGCTGTGTCAGGGATAAGGGGACGAATTGGGTTGTCGGTTACACCCGGAGGAGTAGCCATAGCGATACAGGCACTATGTCAGTGATCTGGGAACGATTTTGGGATGCCAGTTTCACGTGGAGGAGTGAGCATGTCGGTAAAGGCACTATGTCAGTGATGTGGGGTCGAATTGGGTTGCCAGTTCCAAGTGGAGGAGTGGCCATAGTGGTAAAGGCGCTATGTCACTGATTCGGGGACGAATTCGGTTGCCAGTTCCACGTGGAGGAGTTGCTGTAGCGGTAAAGATGCAATGTCATTGATCTGGAGACGGATATGGTTGCCAGTTTCACGTGAAAGAGTTGCCATAGCAGCAAAGGCGCTATGTCAGTGATCTGGGGATGAATTGGGTTGCCAGTTCCACATGAAAGAGTGGCCATAGCGGTAAAGGCACTATGCCAGTGATCTGGGGACGAATTGGGTTGCCAGTTCCACGTGGAGCAGTGGCCATAGTGGTAAAGCCGCTATGTCAGTGATCTGGGGACGAACAATGTTGCCATTTCCACGTGTAGGAGTGGCCATAGCGGTAAAGGCGTTATGTTAGTGATCTGGGAACGAACTGAGTTACCAGTTCGAATTCGGGTCATGCCATTCCGACAAAACGTAAGTGCATGAAGGTGGTTTACTGTACTACGTTATTTCTAGTGTATGATTTTCGCTGTTTGGCTTGTTTTCCTCTTTCCTTTATATTATGTATAGACCAAACTGGCGTCACTCAACATTGGGGCTATTGGGGTTCAATACCCCCCCCCCCCCCCCCCCACCTGCTTTAGACCTACTCGTCCGCGTAGAGATAGCCAATGTATATACGATCGATCTCACTACAACTATTAAAACGGATATTAGGCCACTTAAAAAAAGAAAGTTGGTTCTCGGGCATTTTTCTCAAGAAACCCGTGCGGGCGGTAGGAATTTTATTTTTGTATTTTGCGACCTTATTTTTCCGTACATTTTGGGGAATTAATTTTTTAGTTTGGGTAAAATGGAAGACACTGACTCGTAATGCTTCTTGCCACGTGTCCACACAATTATTTAACGATAAGAATGGTAATTGTATACCACTTCAATTTCTCAATAAGGGCTATGTTTTTTTCCTGTAACTGCTATTTTTGCCGCTTCGTTTCTTTTTATTTACCGTCAAAAAATCGGTGCAGGTGTTCTCAGAACCAACTTTTCTTTTTTTTTAATGGCCTTACATTGCAAGATTAAAAAAAGTATTGAAGTACTTACTAATAATAATAACGCGTTAATGTTAGGAGCATCTCGTAACATGCAATCACAGAATAAATTTTGTTCACATGATAACGTATTCACCCCTTCCAAGAAAGAACAATTTCTTTTAGTGTTGGTTTCTGTACGATACTGAATTACTTTCAATCCACAGGCTTTCTAATAATTGTTCATAGTTGAATAAAACATTACCACGACTTGAAACCAGTTGAAGTCACTTTATTTTTAAAATAGAGTGGTTTCCTTTTACAATAGTATTATAATTTTTTTCTATTTTTCACCTATTTTTCAAAAATTTTCCCTCATTTTCCCCTCTTTCTCCATTTTTCCGGAAATGTTTTCGAAAAATTACAATTTACATTGCTAGTTTTCCAGACGTGAGTTCCTTTAAATCTGAGGTATTAAATCTAATATTTTAATTACAGATTAAGTTACCCCGTGGGCAGGGGTACTGCGGATTCAAGCGGCAAAAAATTGTTGGGACTCCTTAAGCAATTTATTCGGTACTGATAATACCTACGAAAGTTTCTCTAAGCGTCCTGCCTAACATGTTTGTAGTCCCCTCAGGAAGAATGGGTTTTTTTTTTTTTACTTCTGGAGAGAAAAAAAATGTACAAAAAAAACATGCACCCTGACGAGAAGTAATGCTGTCATTTTTGTTTGGACTGTCGTTTTGGCTGACCATTCACATGCATTCGAATTTGAAGACAATTGGCCTTTTGGACTATTTTTACATAAGTCATTGCCCCACCAGATGGACAGACGGGTAGAGGGGACTACGATAAAAGTGGCAAATGCATTTAAAATTTGTCTTGTATTTAGAAATAAAATAAATTTGTCTAACGCTGAAAAGTTTAGAGTTGTAAAGTTTGATAAAAGAAAATGAGTTACGCTCGTTGATTGTCAGCAATAAGCCCTCAAAGCGAAAAAAAAATAAATATATGGCTTTTTAAAAAATAACTTGTTTTTTCTCCCCACCCATTTTGGTCTTCCATGACCAAAACCATTAAATCTGATCTGCAAACTAATGGTATGTTCATTCTCTGCACTTTTGTTTGGTTTGTTCTTATTTTCACGAGTTGGCAGTTTCCTACGTTGATTTGCGAAAGCGGTATGTA
>JAHWFP010218107.1:56962-86926 GCA_023313725.1 Lithobius niger | reverse complement strand
GGCACATTCAGTAGGCAAATAGTGTCATCTCCGCTTTTCATACTCCCTTCCCCTGGCCTTTTCCCCTTCCCCTCCCGTCTTCCCCTCCTCTCCCGTCGAACATCTCCCCACTCTTCCCCTCCTCTTCTTCCCTACATTGCGACAACCCTCCCATGTTTGTTGTTGCTGTTGCCCGATGGCAACAGTTGATTGAAAGTGAAAGAACTTTGTGAGGGGGTGGCGGGGACCCGAGCAGAGCGAGCAGCATTAGCCGAGCAGTCAGCGACCTCGTCTCCAAACCGAGCCAATGGTGGTGGTGGTGGTGGCGAAAAGTAACAGAAATTAATTCGTGCAACTAAAGGTTAACAGGACATTTCGTTGAAATTTTGGCGAAGCCTCAAAAAAGATGCATACCTGTGTTTTATTGAATTCTTCCCAAAAAAAATCTATCACCTGAGTAAGTCGACATTCAGTATGCAAGCACCTGCTGTACGTAATGTCCGTGATTATTTCCGTCAACTTTGAAACAATTCATGTGTGTTATCTTTAACAATAGAAGACGGTACATTGGGGTAATAATTGTTGCTACTTACTTTTGAACCAATTCCACTCAGCTCTGAAAGCCTGCATCTGCGAAATAAATAAGCCATTCTATCGTTAATAGATGGCAATTTCGAGGCCGGTAGGCCGTAGCTTAGTTAGGTTGAAAACTCTATGCGTTTACCTGAAACACGGATTCTTTCATTTTATCCATCAACAATCAACTATTGGAAATAGTGCACCAAGAAGGTAGCAATGACATGGCATGCGCAGGAAGAATGAAACAAAACGTTACTTTAAATTGAAGCCACGATTGTAGCCGTTACTTTGAATTGTTGGGCTGCTGTAGACTGCTCTTCCTCCTCCTCATGGTGCTGGTTCCTGAGGTTGGTATTATATATGTAGATTTTAATTTTAATGTTTTGGAGCCGGCTGACAGTTGATAACGGCATCAGCATGGTGGATTGCCACTGTTAAGTGTTAACGTAATGTAGGATATTTTTATTCTCTATAGTTTTTTACTTCTCTGAAGATGGTGTCATCCTTTGCATCGTAATTGATACCGAAATATAACATTTTTACCGCTCATCTGGTACTGAATTTCTGTAGAATAATACTGTGTCTCTTGGGTGTGTCTGACCTTCACATAATTCGTTGTAAATTCCGACAGCAAAGGCAAGATTGTACAGCCAAACTGGGTTGAAGTCAGATTTTTTAACCTCACTTCGAGCAATTTTGAAGGGAAACGAACAAACTTGAGTCTCCGGAAAAGGCTTGTGCCAATTAATCGTTTAAATGACAATCGCCGTATTAACGAAATGATAAAACATTTAGTAATTTTCATTTAATAAAACCGAACGTTCGAAATATTGTTTCAATTTTTTTTTGAAAACTTCATTTCTCTACACTAGCTGGAAGTCCCGAACCGCCTTTCCTAAATCGTTGGGCTGCTTTTCTGAATAAAGTGGTAACAATTGTTGCAATTCACCGATGTAAGGGCACGTTTACGCAGTAACTCGCGTTTCAATTCTCGCACCTAGAAACTCCTTTGAAATTCCAACATGGCGGAGGTTTTAGCTCTGCCGCCTCGTAACAAAAACAGTCAATAATGTGAGTTCAAAGGCGACTGAGAAAATTGTTTCGTGATGAGGAATTCTTTATCTTATTGTCACGGATTATAAGACTGCAAGCATTTACTCAAACGATGCCGGATTTAGCTAATCTACGTAGCGTTGTTACTATGGCAACGATACCTTTGCCATCGCGATTAAATTCTAGCTGCGAGAATGTAAAGGCGAGTCGTTGCGTTAACGCGCCCTTACAATGGTACACTAAGCAATACGCACGAAACAACGGTTGCGCATGCAGTGACCTGTTAAACATTGTTGTTGTTATTTGTTTTTAGTGAGTACGAACCCAAACTATTCCACCAGCTTTGAAACAATTCAACTTGGGTCTGGTTGCCCGCCATCTACTAAATCAAGAACCACACTAGTGATCCAACCGCCAAGTTCACATTGCTAGAAAGTCATTATTCAATCTAGCCTTCATTGTTACATTGCCGGACACGGCTGTGGTAGGCTACATTTGCTGAGAGTCCATGGATTCGAGGTGTTCGTAAATTTGACAATGGTTAGGGTAAATAAATATGCGTGGCAGCCTCGAATTTGTTGAAATAGATGGTTTTTGCGCCGTACCACCATTAATTCTCCATAAAATGTGTCACCTGCTTTTGGGTGAAAAAGGGTGTAAAGATCCTCGATTTTCCGGGGTTTTTTTCTAACGGAAGTAAACTAACAAACTTCTGCCATCTCGACATTAATAATATGCGCGAAAAGACCTGGCTGAAATTGGCATTCGGTTCACATTTAACTGGGAATCTTACCTTTATAGTTTGTCTATTGGAAAGGCGCTAACAACAACAATTGCCATCAATAATTTGTAATGCTTTTTTTTATGAACGTTGGAAACGTTCATTAAAAAAGAATGGCTGATGTAACTGTTAATTGGGCAATGGCAAATGTAAAAATTTATAGACATAAAATTCCTCCAGAAAAAAAAAAGACAGATGACGATAAGACACGTGTGACCTTTTCACATTCACAGTCCTATGAAAGTTGTGGTATCCACCCAAAACCTCGCCCCGGAGGGGCTTGTTTTATTGGCTCCTGGTATTAGAGAAGCCGCCAAGTTTCCCCAAAGGGTCGGCCTTTGAAAGTCGTGATATCATTTAACAAGGAAAAGGCCGCCAAACATCCAGTTAGCTAAGTCAATCGCACCAAATAATACTTTGGACGTGAAATGAAAACTTGAAATAGATTGCTACCACGAGTAGCAATGTTCTAGTTGTCGTTTAACTTTCGAACTATTAATCGGTACGATTAACTTGGCTAATAGGAATAACCTTGGTGGCCTTTTCCTGGTTGAATGATATCACTACTTTCCGAGGCCGACGCTTTGTGGAAACTGGATGGATGTAACTAAAACATAACTTCAATCAAGGATAAATAAATAATGAATAGCGAATTTAATAACGAATTGAAATCACGAATTAGAAAAAAAAAAACGAACTCAAATAAATTTCCTGTAAAGTTTCAGAAATCTCAATGTTCCTTAAGTATTAAGCTCTGTAATGGTATGGCCCGTAACGACTATCTACCCACCTTGATCGTCTGCGTTACAACCCGATCGAAACACCGAGTGGAAAATCTTTTATAAATTTGTTAAAATCAAGCCAACCCATAAGGTGGGGGACGCTAAACTAAAAATTAGTTTTCTTCCGGCCTGACTGTAAAAAGTTTTAAATTTTTTTGCAGAACAATAAAATTCTGTAAAAACTTACGTCATCCCAATTTCCTTCCATTTCGATAAGACTGCTTTGCTTCGATTTCGGCTTCAGTTTGACTGACCGGATAAAAACTGTCTACCTGGGTTAATTTTTGCCGAGTGTCGTTGTTAACAAGAGTGAGGGAAATCCTATGTGACGTCAATGCGGCTCACCTTACTCAAATTATCAAACGTCCGGTATGCAGTATGCTAAAGTTTCCTTAACCACAAAGTTTGCATTTCAAAGAATGCGCATTTCCTGCCGGTGACTGAGCAGACTTTGATTTTTCGCGGAAGATAGCGGAGAACCAGGAAGAAAAACTTCTGCCTAGTGTTTCCGTTTCACTTTGGCGCTTCTGAAAGAAAAACGGAGTATACAGCGTAAGGGCGCGTTTATGCAGCGACTCGCCTTTGCATTCTCGCAGCTAGAACTCAATCGCGATGGCAAAGGTGACATTGCCATGGTAACAACGCTAAATGGATTAGCTAAATCCGACATCGTTTGAGTAAATACTTGCAGTCTTATAATCCGTGCCAATAATATAAAGAATTCCTCATGACGAAACAATTTTCACAAACGCTTCTGAACTCACGTTATTTGCTGTTTTCGTTGCGAAGCGGTAGACATAAAACCGCCGCCATGTTGAAATTTGAGATGATTTCTAGCTTCTAGCTGCGAGAAGCAAAAGCGAGTGGTTGCCTAAACCCGGCCTAACAGTCGCAGAATGATTCGCCCACCCGGGCCAGCAGGTAGGGGGCACAAAATCGTGTGAAAAAAATTAAGGTAAATACAATTTTTACATCAAAAGAACTACAAAAGAAGCTATGGTCTTGCTTACAAAATATTTAGCTGCTGGGGGTGGTGGAGACGTGGGGTGAAGGAGAGGAAGCTTTACAACCCTATTCGAGAAAAAAGCCTGGAAAAACAGCAGAAGAAATAAAAAGCACGAAAAAAAAAGCTATGGTATAAAGCCGAAGGAAAAATAGAGCCGTAAAAAAAAAAAAAGCTGAATTCTTTTGCCGATTTTGTTTGTGTTGTGTTTGTTATAGGATAGGTCAGTTGTCTTGCCTCGAATTTCACCAGGCAGGAAAATGTAGTTTCACCAGGAAACTAATTTTTTCTGGAGTTTTTTTTCCACGAGGCTTTTTTTCCTGTTGACTTTTTTTTTTTTACCGCGGATGTTTTCCCATGGTTGTTTTTTGCCTTTGGGTGATTTTTTTCCAGTTTTTTTCACCCGGCTTTTTTCCCCCAAGATTCGGCACAACATAGACCATAAAATTCTTCTAACGTAGGGGTAGGTTATTCAAATCTAGGAAGAAATAAATCAGAAGAAAAAGACGTTATTAAAGTGGTTTTCTAGTGAAACTTCCCACACTGCTAGGTGAAATTCGAGCCAGGGCAACTGACCTTACTAAACATCGTTGAACATGTGATCTCCAAATTTTCGACGATGTCCCTCCCAAGACTCCTGAAAAAAAAAAAAACACCCACTCCCCCAACTCAAAAAACAGGCTTTTCTTATGCTTTTTAGGTAAAGTGTAGATGATTTCCTCTGGACTTGTTAAAAAATAGCCGTGATTTAAAGTAACCGTTCTTGAAAACTTTCAAAGAAGCATTCTTTAAACCTCCTTTGAAACGAATGTTTCATGACGGCAGAATAACGTATGATGCAAGGGATGCGTATTGACAGTACGAAGGCAGTTCGAGTCAACATTTCCATGATGTCCTTCACAACACCAACACGTGCAACGAGAAAAATACCGCCCGGTGAAAGTGATTTTAAACAACTATTCACCGAATGAAACTAGAAATAACGTTAAAATCTTATGTAAACTTAAAATTTTTTTTATTTTTTTATTATTAATTTCTTTTGAGCCTCAAGTCAGCCGAAGCAATTTAATGCTTGTATGGCTGAACCGGCTCAATTTTGAGCATTACCAGAATGATGCCGGCGGTGTGGAGGCCCCCTGATATTATAGCGTTTTTAGAAATTTTGGCTGCTGAAAGCTTAATTTTTGAGGTCCAAAAATGACTTTTTCCTCAGTTTAGTCAGTGTCATTTTTGAGATTCCACCCCCCTCCCCCTTTGCGGGCCTAACAAATTTATGACCTCCCCGCCCTCGAGAGGTTACAAAAATTCCATGACGCCCCTCCTACCCACCCGCAAAGGTAAATAATGATCGGTCCCTAATGTTTTACCCCCTACAAATTGTGTAAAACTGAGTTTGGATTGATTTTTTTTCAACACAGGTCCAGATTGGGTTCCAAGCCTATGGTAAAAAAGCTCCAATAGCCTTTCGGTGGGGTACGGTCATCTTTAGCGTGTGTTGTAGTAAGGATTTTTTTTCACACCCCTAAAGCATACTAAAAGTTCGTCAGTAACATGTATGCTTCACTAACAACAACAACAAATCCACGGAAAATGCCCTATAGGAAAAAAAAGTTTCTGGACAGAAGTCCTGAAATAAAATCTGGGCAAGTTAGAGGATAAAATGGCCCTGGGAAAAAGGTTTGGCTGAAAAAGGTCTGGCTGAAAAATGTCTGGGGGAAAAAAATACCTTTGAAAAAATACATTGTCATTTACACAAAATGTACGAAATTTGTGATTAGTTGCGATTTCTGATATTTTACAACTGCAACGAGTGCGGCAGCGCGAGCCAGGTATGGACATTACATACATAGCCTATCAACGGTTTCTCCGCGCCCCCGGACCTTCATTCCGCAGTTTTTTTCCCACGAATCTTTATTACCCGGAATTTTTATGCAGATTTTCTTCTCTTCGTTTTCCCCCCTCCCCCCCCCCCCCCCCCCAGATTCCTGGATAAAGGTTAGATTAGAAAGATTAGAAAGACGAGATTTGGAATAGTAAATTATTGAGCAAATCATTATCAAGTAAATGCTAACGTTTCAACTTGTCAAATAACTTTTTATAAGAGCGAATTAGTATTGTTAGTGTACAGCTACGTCTTTATCTTTATTTAAATTTTAACTTTATTTTAATTGAGACTCCTGTTATAGGCATCGAACAAAACCGTGAAAAATAACAATGAAATAAACAAAAACAAAATCATTAAAAAGTACAAACAAAATTTAAATACATGCTAAATTAAAAAAAAAAAAAAAAGAGTATTCTGAACGTAAGTTAAAGCTATGTATATGCGTTAGGAGTAGATACTAATTTAAAAACAAAACTAAATGCTAACTGCAAATAAAAGTAAATTTTGAGTATGTGCAGAACTACAAACAAAAAGTCCGAAGAAGATTATTAAAAAAAAAAAAATTGGCAAAGCGAGTACATGCATGTTTGGGTAAAAAGCAAATCAAATATATGCAAAAAAAAAAAAAAAAACCCATGCGAGAGAAAAAAAAATATTAAAATACATGCTGAGCTGTAAATTGTACGGCAAAAGCTAAGTATGTGCAAGTCTAGATAAAACCAAAAACAAATACATAAAAAAAAACAGTACCAACTGCTGTTTGTATTAACAAAACCGTACCAATTGTTGTTTGTATTAACAAAACCGTACCAATTGTTGTTTGCAATAACAAACTACTCCAAAACAAAATTTGTTAAGGATTCCCACCAAGTTTTTCGGCCGTGTGAAGTCGTGATATCAAACACCAAGCTCTTTCTCCAAGCTAATCCCACCGAGTAATAGTTCGAAGGTTAAATGAAATATATGAAAATTGCTTACTGCGCAATTTTCAATTATTTCATTTAACGTTTGAAGTATTAGTCGGTGGGATTAGCTTGGCGAAAGAGCCGGGCGTTTGATATCACGACCGACAAGCTTGGCGGGAATCCTTAACAAGTTTTGTTTTGGGGTAGATATCAGATATTTTTGGTCCAAATTGATGAAATTCATTTTTTTTTCTTAGCAATTATGAGATGGAAACACTTATCTAGTTCTGGTCCATTTTTTGTTTGTTTGTTGTTGTTGGCTTTCGTTAGATTTTGAGGACAGCAGTCATCGTTTTTCAAATAATTAGGATTTCTTATTAGTACTGAAGTATCTCCTTGCAAACGCACGGATTTCTTTAATGTTCAGTTTGGCATTGTTGCGTAATAACAATGTTTAAAACAATGTAAAACAATCAATTTGGACGTTTGGAGCTCCCTAACACCTGAACCACTTGACCAATTAGAAAGGTCCATATGAAAAGGGCACACCTGTAAAATGAGCTAAGAACCAGCTTTATATTCACCGCATGGAAGAATTTATTTTCGTGATACAAAAAAAGCGTTAGTAGTACGTAGTAGGTAAGTAATTGGGAAAATATCAACGTTATTCACGTCGTTTTTTCAACAAGAAAACCTTAAGCTGTGTCGCTAATAGTGACTTTTATGTTGTCAGGCGACCAAAGTCTCCCGATTAAACAAGTTTCACCTTTTCTGTCGCATTGTTATTTATCTTCACATGGCTGAAAACAGCTAAACTACCTTACCTACGTGTCTAGTGGTCGCCATGCTCATATATATTTTATCTGGATAGGTGTTATCGTTTTCATCTTGCTCTTGGCGGGCGACACACTAGCGTGTGTCTTGGACTAAAACTGAACACGATCCTGAATAAGACCAAACAAAGCGATGCGGTAATCGTACACACGGAAGTTTGTTCGCAACGGCGCGTCTATCCAATTGAACCGCAGAACACTAAAAAAAGAACATTCACAGAGATTAGATAACGGGAAACCCCGAATCCAAAGGCCTGACGCGGACGTCACAAAACCAAAACATGACAAAACGATCCAGTCATTCCCACCAGTGGCGGATGTGGGGGAGGCGCCGAGACGTCAGGAAGGATAAAAGTTGGAGGGGAGAAATTTACCGACATAATTTTCCATCTACCCAAAAATTTATGAAATTTTTCCAACTGATTTGCCGACTGACCAAAAATCATGTAATTTTACCGACTGATTTGCCAACTGGCCGAACTTTGGGGAGGGGGGGGGGAGACGACACCCCGGGCCCCCCCCCCAAAAAAAAAAGGAATGTTCTTGGGGAGGTGCCCCCCTCCCATGAAACACTTATTACGTGCTGCATACATAAGGTATAAGATCTTAAAAGGAATCAAGTGAATAAAAAAATCATAAGGTAAAGAATAAACGAAGGAATTACCGGTACAATCCTCCTAGCGCCATTTTTCTCGATCCTCCACATCAAGTATGGCCTCAAAGGTCTATTTACATACCGTTAGTCTTTCCCTTGCTAAATATCTGTTTTAAAAAGTGGCGTCTACGAGATTTTCTGTTGAATTTGGGGAATAATATCTACTGTATCCTGCACGTATATGACCCTTTGCTCACCTACAATAACCTTGAAGTTTCATCTGTTTGTGCGCATGTACTAATTTTAATCGTTTGCTAATAATTACTGTGAGATCAAAAATATAAAAGACTAATGCGGTAAAAATTAAAACTAATTATGCCAATAGATCGCCGAAGAAAAATTATAATATACTAGACTAAAAAATTATAAATTGTGATGTTAAAATACGAAATTAATTCCGGTTGGTGACGACACAATCTTTAACTTGATGCTGTTTCGTATACTATTCCCTAAGCGAACTGAGATAGTAGCTGCGAAGAACGCAGCTGCTATTTCAGTTGATCTTGGCGATGGTAAACATGCGCGGAGGTGATCAGCACGTGGCTGTTATAAGGCCGGTAGAATGTTATAAGGCAGGCGGAATGTGCATTTAAGGAATTTTTTTTAAAGATTTATTCTCAAATGGAGAAAAGGAACTCAAATGGGCATAACCAGATGCCACTAACAATGGTCCAAAAAAAATTATGGGTTAGGAAATATACATAAAAGCAATAGAGAGATAAAAGTAACACTTAAATTAACGACAAACGACATTAAAACATTTCAATCGCAGTAATAGAGAAAAAAAAAAGAGAGATTTTTTTTCTTTCCCTTCTCTCTTCCCTAAATAAAACCTAGACAATGTCAGTCCAATCAAGCAAACAAAAGCCACATAATCACAAGAATAAAGAGAGTATTGCCGCAGCGGTGGCTAAATTCTGTTTCTATTGCTTAAATGAAAAAATACATTACCTGTAAATTTTAGCATTCTTACTCTAAAAATGCTTTGTCCCTCTAAGAGATGTAATTAATTCAACCAATCACCAGCTCGCTAACCCAGAAGTGCGTTCTTGCACTTTCCTGTAAAGGTATTTAAATGCTAAACGCATGTTACAGTATCTTCTATTCCTCTCAATACGTCATGTTGGTGACTCAAGAGGGGAGGTAGGCCAGGTTTAGGTAATGTATATCGTATCAAAAACCAAAACTGGTAAAAGGGCCGCCAAGTTCCGAATGGTTCGGCCCTTCAAAGGAGTGATATCAACACACCAAAACATTCGCCAAGTTAATCGCACCGCTTAATAATTCGAAGGTTATATGAAAACTAGAACATGTTCAAGTTTTTATTTAACGTCCAAAGTATTATTCGATGTGATTAAGTTAGCGAATGTTTTGGTGTGTTCATATCACTCCTTTGAAGGGCCGAACCATTCGTAACTTGGCAGTCACTTTTACCAGGTTTGGTTTTTGATATATTACTCCTTTTTTTTAAAATTATGTATTAGACTCAACTCCAGTACCGTGCAGATGTGTAATAAAGTTGCACGTCAACAAGAAATTTGTTTTCCACACTTTGCTACCTTTTGCCTAGAGGCCGAACCATTCTCAACTTAGCCACCTCTTTATAGATTTTTGGTTTGGTTTTAATTTTGTTGTAATTTGTTTTATTCCGTTAGTTTTGGTGTGTTGATATCACTCCTTTGAAGGGCCGAACCACTCCTCTTCACCATTTTTTGGCTTCGTTTATTTTACTATGATTTTACGGTTTTTTTTTCGTGAATTGGACGTGAATACAATTTCTTTGGCAACGTTGTTTAAATTTATTGTGCTACACTAGTGTGTGTCTAGGCACGCACGTTAGTATACACGTTGTCATTGTCCGAACTTTGGCCGTCCAATGAGAGACGATGCCGACAATACTAACAATGGTTATAACAATATTTTCGTACTTACGCGCCATCCCTGTTACACCCCCTAGACTCCAAACCATAAAATGTACGCAGTTCGTATCGTACTGCAGCCATTCGTTCAATTTCATAGCTGGAAGCCTTCCCGTTATATCGCTATCGATGAATAATCACCCTATGGAAATTAACATGGGGATGAGTGGACTAGAATTATAGCTAGTTACACATTTTGCAACGTTTATTGAGGGTCAGATTTTGCATTGAAAGCAGCTTAGCTGGCTTTCCTGCACGAGTTATTTTTTGTCAGGTGGGTCATTGCTCTTGATTTCAACAGAATTTAAGATTTTGTACCGCATTATTATTTTTATCCAAGTACCTGAAATTCTGCTTCAGGATATTAGACATTGACGCTATGGCGTCGCGCTACAATGGTATTCAACCTCGACAATTGAATTAATGTGATGTTTGTTGTGATGATTGGTGCCTAACTTGGCGCGACACACTAGCGTGTCTAGATTTTCGTTTAAGCAATAGAAAAAGAATTTAGTCGCCGCCGCAACAATTCTCTCTTGCTATGAAAATATAAATTACCTGTAAATTTTAGAGTTTACAGAAGACCTCACCAATTAAGGCGATGGGCACCACTAAACAGGTTTAGTTTCTGGCCACAGAAAATTCACAGACTTGTGCACTTCATTACAATTTTCTCCAGCAGGATTCAGGATCTCAATTCAAATGTGGTGGCCCTGAAAAGGGCCGTTGTTTATCTTGCTGTGGGAGCTGAACAACATTTTGGGCCGTGATGTTGGGACCCAGCTTGTGAAGTCCATCTGCAAGGGTGGCCATAACCCTGGAGTGGTGGGAAGTAAAGACTGATGCATTTCTCCATGATGCTGCTTGCAGGATGTCGAGAACAGGGATGCCAGTGTGGAAGGCCCATGAAGTGGAAATGACTCTGAGCTCACGTGCGGCGACGACATGTTGTTGTCCTGGCAAAAGATTTCGGATGCTTCAAAAGCATTTTCAATTGCTGTCTTCATTCATGAGGCTTTCATCGCTGGTGAGGTGCAACCGAAATTCGTCTTTAACAGTAGAAAAACATTAATTTACCAGGGGGACTTGGTTGAAATTGGTATTTATTAACTGAAAATATGCATTACCTGAAATTTATAGCACTCCCTCTCCTAATGCAGCTCCTCCTAGAGAAGAAGTTGTTGGCGTACCTGCCAGCTCGTTCATCTTACTGCACATGCGCGGTTAGGCAATAAAAAACAATTTCAACCAGGTACCCTTGGTAAATTGATGGTTTTATATGCCAATAATATACCTTACCTGAAATTTATAGCATTTGAGCAGACCTCGACACCGATGGCGGTGGGACCATAGCAATGGGCGCCATGGTTACGAGCTGGCTGCCCCAAATCAAGGGACTCTGAACCTGGAGCGACAGGAGTACGAGTGAGGAAGGGCCAACGAGGGTCGTTGTAATGGGCTTAGGAAATTTAGCATCACTGGTGTCTCCATCCTGCACGTATTCCTCTAGCATGTCCTGCTTGGTATAAGAAGGGGAAAGGAAGAAAAGGAATTATCCAGCATCTGCTATATAAACGAACGCCTGATAAGAAGAACAGAGATAGGCCAGAATATTGTAAATGCTTACAGGTTCATGGGCGAAGGATAAACAGCTACAACAAAACAGGTAGCTGAATTTACCTTCATTGATGTGAAGCGATGAGGTTGCTGGAAACTGAGGGAACAACGGTGAACGACCCGGTTGGACCTCGGGAACGGTCATTTATTGATCTTGAAGATCTGATGATTGGAATGAACGTCGATTGGTGGTATTCCTCAACATGTTTACTTCTTCGTTGTCTTTTCTGTCCTTCTTCTTCTTTTGTCAATAGACGGTCGTTTATACATAGGATGAAATAAGGTTGGAGTAAACCCCTTGTGAACAAGACATCAGGCTGAGATGGGAACCACAATGTAGTTGAACCATTAAGTAGTTGAATGCATGTTAAGGTTAACTTCGGAAGTTTGAAAGCGAAGGGTGGAGAACGATAAATGGTCCGGGCGAGCATCGTCTCATCACGCCAGGCAAAACTGGAGAGTGCCCAGCGTATATTGGATAAAACCGTATCATGGAACATACTGACAATGGCAGGGCTGTGAAGGAGAAAGTGTGTAATGGCGGAGAAGCCGAAGCCTTAAACTGAGGTCTAGGAGGGGACGTTTAACAACCGACTGCACTGAGGAGGAAGTAGTTAACACGAAGACGACTGAAATATGGCGAACATCATAGTGGCTGCGAATTACGGAAGTGCAGCCTAGTTCACGGTTTTGGATCGCTGAATGGAGCCTGCGTCGGAAGCAAATTGATCGAATAGCGTTAGTTATATCGCGGTCGTGTCGAGCAGTAAAGTAACGCAGGGAAGAATGGCCACCGAGGCTACCCAAGTAAGGAGAGTGGTCCGATGTGACGTAAGATTTACACAAGGCAGTTGCTGTAGCTCCGGAAGGCAGGTCGATGCCAACTTAGGTTCAGCGACATAGTGCTAGAAATGAAGAGCTGGGATGGTGAAACGAGCTTAGGGTAACCTTCCTCCGTTTGTGCACGACTCTGATAAAGTTGTGGTATGAGGAAAGGATGGTGGTGCAGTAAGCACACCCCGACTTGTGGTACGAGGGTGGCGTGGATCAGAACGACCATTAGTTGTTTGTGAAAGAGGAACAACCATACCGGGAGCAACAATACTTGGCGAGATATCAGCGCTTTTGGAAATGCCAGGGAGAACATGCTGGTAGCAGAGGAAGAAGGTGAATCTCGGAAGCGATCGAGATTATTTTGGCAGTATTCTTGAGGATTTGTTGGTGAAGGCGAGTCACTTCCTTTGTTAGACTGGCATTTGTCGTGTGAAGGACGAGGAGAACAACGACTCGGTGCAGAGGTAGGTGAGGCCGAGACCCCAGTGGCCTCACGACGAGAGGGTGAGGGGAAGTTGAACTCGGGTTGTAAGACCGGTGAAGGAGATGGAGGCGGCTGAAGGCAACATGACAGCAGGCGTAGATGAAGATGGCTGAACAGAACTAGTTGTCGAAAAGGACTCAGGAAGAGACCCGGGTGAAGTGGATAGTGGCCGAAGGTGAGGCTTAGTAGAAAAGCTTGTGATGCGTTTCACTCTTTGGCAGAAAAGTGAAGGTAGTGAAAGCGGAGGCCGTACGGTTGAAGGCAACGAACCACCAGCAGGTTGGTCGTGGAATTAATTATCTGTTTTCATGAAAGTGGTTGCAGGCGCAATGATGAGACCGGGTTGAGAGGCGGTGAGCGCGGGAATGACAAATCTGCAGATGAGGTCCTCTTCAGCAGAGGAAGCTATCCAGATAGCTAATTGAGCATTTGTGTGCATGGTAGAAGCGTGGTGATCCCTGGCTTGTTTGCGGGCATTCTGATCCGAGCAGATTCTGGATCGTTCTTGTTATTCTACAAACAAGGTCCAGTTATCCTTTGTTATCGTCGTACAAATGGCACACGGATGTGTGTGGTAATTGCAGAGTCTATTAACTCTCTAGGAGTGAAGTGATCATGTATACTAATGCTTGATCAGGAGCGCCAAGGTTGACTATTTTGAGTTACTCCATGAGCCAAGAGAAACTTGAGTAACTCAGTTGGGGTCAATTTTCGAAGGTAATGCGTAGATGAAACTGAAGACAGAGGAAAGACGACCGCCAGAATGGGTGGCTCGGAGGCGAATAACCCGAAAAATGAATGACCTATGAGTTAAGCTGTGATGATAGTATTCCCATGAGGGTCTACCAACTGAAGTTGAGGAGGAAAGGTGACAGATCAGTTGAAGTTGGCAATGAAGATAGCGTAGTTGATGTGCAAGGTTTGTTCTCGGAAGCCTGGTTGGAGGATGACCCACAGGAGCCTGGGTAACAGAGAGGGGTCTAATGGAGGTCACGACTGCCCCACCCCCTCCCCCCACAACCTCCTCTTTCTTCCAGCCTCAGCGAGAGAAACAATGAACGAGACAACCGTAAAGAGTCGATGGAGGAATAGAATGGCAGACTATTGTTGATGAGGAATGGTTGTTAGGTTGTGTAGGAGCGGGAAGCTGTTGACAGGTGTGCAGGCGACTGAGTAGCATATGGCAATGGTCACTGTTATTGGAATTCCAAGGAAGGAAGGTTATGAACCTAAAAACTACAGACGGTTGGTAATGCGGGATGAAAATAAGTGTGGTGGTAGGTGTGAAAAGGAAAGTGGTGGAGAGGAGCAGAAGCCTACGCGATCTGCCAAGCCCAGTGACAAACTGCAATTGCAAACTGCCAAGGCGTGTAATTTCTAGGTAGGGTCGTAGTCGAAGGCCTGAGTAACGACCGGGCACCATGAGCCTTAATGAGAACAGAGTCTAATTGTGTTCATTGATGGTGAAAGGGTCATCAGCAGTTATAGCAAGAAACTCCAAGAGGGCAGCCACCAACGTGATGAAGACGTAGAAAACCCAACAGGGCCCTGAAGGTGAAGAACGCAAGGCGACTAAAGAATGCAGCAAGCCGGCAGGAAGACCGGCCCAAGGCGTCAAAGATTCTGCAGGATGCAGAAGACCGCAAAGGGACATTAGACAAGGTAGTTGTGACGAAAAGCAACGGTGTGCTGTAAGTCCGAATTAAAGGAATATCCAAGGAGAAAGCTCCGGTTCTTCTATAGGGCAGGAGAAAGTGTTGAAGCGGCCCACCCCTGGCAGTCAGGAGGGTGAAGGCAGTTAAAAGGTTGCGGTAGTTGATCGATGAACTGACGAACCAAGTGGGAACTCTTGGTTAAACGAAATGCAGCGATCGTGCTGTAAGACTGAATTGAAGGAACGTCCAAGGTGAAAGTTCATCCATAGAGGAGGAGACGGTGTGCAACGTGGCAGAGGCTCACCCCTGGCAATCAGAAGGGTGCAGGCAGTTGAAAGACTGCTGGCGTTGATCAACGAACCGACGAACCAAGTGAGAACTCCTAGTTAGGAGCTTTTACTTAATTTGTTTTAGGTAAGGAAACTAGATGTTCGGGCCAACTGGAAGTGGACACAGGGTCGTCCGTCAGAACAGGAGCTGGTGTAGAAAGAGGACCAAGAGCAGAAGACTATGAGGGCCATGGCTTTGAACGGTCGGTAGGACGAACACTGTAGGAGACAGAGCAAGAGGACGGGTCGGCCTAGGTAATGACCGATGTAGAGTTGGAGGTGTAGGAGAAGGAAGGTAGACAATCGTCGGCAAGGACTTCACGATTATAAGGCCAACGAAGGGCGGAATGGCCAGGCGAAGGTGGCCCAGTAGATGAAGCAGTGTGGGTCGTCTTTTCCCTTGGAGATTCGGTGTTGAGGGTTGAGCCTAACCACATGGGACAGGGGACGTAGCTGTTGTTTTCGAGTGCTGCCCCCTTGGTGCTGAAGAACCAACAGATGAAGGGTCACAGACAAGGCTGAGAAAGTGTAGTGGAAGAACGTCCACCAAATTCTCAGAAGACGAGGGACGGTGTGGCTATCTGGGCTAGCACCACCCTTGGTGTGCCTTTGGTATGAGGCACTGTAGAACGAAAGAGAGAGAAGGACCACAGTAGCTCAGACAACGGTATTCTAACCTCTCACTCAGTGTTCATGATGTCCAGTTAGGTGGTCAAGACGAACCGGAAGAGCAGTCGCAAGCAGGCCTAAGCCTTAGGCGACCGCAGGAAGAAAACCACCGACTAGAGTGACCCCAATCGGCAGGTGGTTACGGTCGCACTGGCGAACCGCTTCAGCAAACGGAAGGAAGGGTTGACAACTGTAATGACCACTGGGACATCCGCAATGTCCAGGAGGAATGGTCAAGACGAATGGGGAAGAGGTCCCAAGCATGCCTAACCCTCGTATGCGACCCACTACAATAATGACTGAAGGTCAGAAGGAATCCAGTGGCCCCGGCACGGTCGCACCGAATTCACGATGGGCCCTGAGAGCTGGGGAAAGTAGGCCATGCAGCGTGGCAGCCTTGGGAAAATAGATGAAACACGGCCACGAGCCACCGCTTTTATAGGAGGACTGTGTCCTGCATGAACAGTAAGATGAGCTGCCAAGCTGGCAGGGAAGCCAACAACTTTTTCTCTAGGGGGAGGTTGCATTAGGAGAGGGAATGTTATAAATTCCAGGTAATTGATATTTTCTTCGGCATATAAAAAGTTGATTTCTTCCTTTCCGAATTTTGTTGCTTTCGGTTTTTTCCAAGTGAAAACTTGAGCTTCGAACCAGTCAAAGTAATCTCTCATGCTCATCTTCTGTGATTAGGGTAAGAGCTGGAATGATTATCGGCTTTGTTGGTTCGTTTGGTTTCTGAGTTTTTGCTCAAATGACACTCTGGGTTTCAACGAAGTGGCTTTCTGGTCATCCCAAAAGACTAAGTATGCGGGAGTCCAATGAAAGGGCTTGTACTTCGCTGCCACGTACGCTTGAGGCTAATGATAGTAGGAAGTCTGTTTACCTTGTTACAATGTGAAGGTTGCAGTTTGTCATGGGTTCATAAGGTTCCTTCATGTGGGAGTTCAAAACCAGGGAGAGGTCCCAAGCCGGGAAGAATCCCAAGCCCAATGTCCCAAGCCGGGAGGTTGCTGGTCTTTTGATTTCAAAGGATTTGATTATCTTCTCTTCCTGCAGCTGCAACAGAGAGTTAGGGCTGATCTGTATCAAAATGGTGAACCTACGCCTGACTTGAAAAGGTCAGTTAAGTGGCATAGAAGGTCAGGCAAAGAGGGAGCGAATGGGCTGACTTTCCACAGGTAATACCAATGAAAACACTTCCCTCCAATGGTAGTCATAAATTCTGTTGGTGGAGTCCCTGATTGCTTTGTCTTGCAATTTTAACAGTTTGTTTTTCAAGAATTCTTAGCTCTTGGAGAAGTCTGATGATGGCAGTCACATGTGTAACTTCAAGGTGCTGGCGTTTGGGGTGAATTGACCTCCTTTCCTTTGGGTTCGAAGTTCTTGAGTCTCCGGCAGACTCCTTGGGTTGTCTACCTGGAGTTGAAGGAGTTTGGAAACTATGGTGCTGATGGCCACTTTGGAGCTAGCCAGATGAAGAGGCCAGGTATTGTTTATTTTTCTTGCTGGATTTGTGGTTGAAGTTTGATGGTCGGAACATGTATCTGAAGAGGTTTTTCCAAGGTGTTGGCATGACGTCTGCTACCCAAACTTGATCCTCTGGGACTGGGCTGATAACGGGAATTCTGGCATTGTACCTTGTGGCGAATTGGTTTACTCTCCGACTTCCTCCAATGGTTAACAGTTGTTTACAGGCAAAAGTCTTTTTTTTACTGTCCACTCTCTCGTAGTTGGTTTGTGACGTCTCGAGAGAATCTACAATTATAATCCGGATTCCTGAAAAGTGAAGAGAAAGAATTGTCGTTTTTAACTGAATGCAAAACTTGAAAATTTCCGAAATGAGTGTGTGAAGGTTTCTGGACTTTGTTCTGTCAGGTTTCCGTAGATAGACTGCTGCTGTGGTGTTTGACAAGGGCGAAACGTATACGGTTAAACAAGGGCGAAACAGTCTGTCTAGAGATCTTTGTGGGTGAGAGCTAATTGATATTAAATGATCAATTGGTAAAACTAAGCTTCAGTAGAATGGAGCCCCCAAACAAGCAGAGGTTTCTGCTATTTCGCTTGCTGAAACCGTATTCGTTTCGCCCTTGTCATTTGCCCTAGCAAGCGTAGCTTAGCACTCATTCACAAATTATTCTCTACTGACAAACAAGGGCGAAACAGTCTGTCTAGGCTTTGTGGGTGAGAGCTAATTGATATTTAATGCACGGTGGTGACGTCACGCCAACACATCCCAATGCTAAAAGTGTAGCCGTTATATACGGTTAATCTGAAAACCCGCACACGTCACCGTGGGTTAATTTTGATAACCCACACTTTTTTGATAATCTAATACTTTTTCCGCACTCTACACAACCACTGCTCTACCATGTGACATACTTTGCAAAACTACCGTACACAACACAAATTCAACCAGCACACCCCATTGCAATCAACATAAATAAGCACATTTGCAACCTGCGACATTTATCGTACTAACACGAAAAAAGAAAACCTCGCAAAGGCTACTATGCTAGGACCCCTACCATGGAGGAATGACCCAATCCGCCAACGTTTCGCTCCGACAATACTAAAACTAGGCTACCGACACTTGTAAACACACCTAAAAACATACGATACTCAAGCGAACAGCACATTTGTAACCTGGCGACATTTTCCGCACTAACACGAAAAAAAAAACCTCGCGTACGATTCTAGCCCCCTCCCCACCCCCATCCATGAAGGAATGGTCCAAGCCGGACCCGGCAACTTTTCATTCCGACGGTACGAAAACTAGCCTACTGACATTTTCTAAAGACACCTAAAAACCTACAAGACTCAAGCGAATAGCGCATATTATACGCTACATCTTATTTAAACTAATAAAGTAGAAAAAATACGGTTTTACCTTAAACATAAACGTCGGTGATTGGGACTGGATATAGGGACGTCCTCGCGTACGTGAGACGGAAGTTTAAACCGGAAGTTTGAGTTCAGGAATTTACGTCGTGATTCACAAATAAAATTTTCAAATACATTTTTTTTAAATCTCAAATAACTAGATATGTTGGCTCGATGTCACACCTTAGCATTAAAACACATATCCGTGAAGTAGACCCGATTATCCCGAAATAATTGATCGTCTACTCGAAACGGAACAGTCCAAAGATCTCGGGGTAGCAAAATCGAACTCGCGCTGACGTGCTCGTGCAATTTCGCCACCCTTCGATCTTTGGACTGTTATGTTTCTCGCAGACGATCAATTATTTCGGGATAACCGGGTCTATTTCACGGATATCTATTACTAAATGCTGCGTGTTGTGTATCAGGATTTGTATTGTTTTCCGTCATACAAAGTTTTCGAAATGGTTGAGTGCTTTGAAGACGTTTTGAGTTCCGAAACTTTTATGTAACCAGTTTTTCGTTTGTTCAAAGTCCCAAGTCTTTGTGACCTACGATGTTGGAGTCTGTTAGAAGAATCATGTTTGGCTGGGGGTTCGTGACGTGGAACTGTTTGAGATAGAACTTCAATGTCTGACCACTACAGGAGTGCTCTTGACAGGAAACCTTTTGTCTACGGGGTGTGTGCTTTCTCTTCCGGATGGAACAAAGTTTGCCAGAGGTAGTAGCCTGGATGGAGGAAAGAGGTAACCGAAGAGGTGGTTCGAATCCATTGTCAGGGCATCCACTGCCCATGCTCAGTCGTCGGGGACCGGGCAAAGTGGGGAGGTCTGCCTTTGAGCATCAAGACGAACAGGTCGAGATACAGTCGCCCCCACAGCTGAAACAGAGGTGCAAATGGATATTTTGAGGGACCATTCACCCGCCGGACGGGACCGTCGCGACAGTAAGTCCGCGATCGCGTTGCGGCTGCCTGGAATGTGGAGTGATAGTAAGTCATCTTTAAGCGAATGCACAAGGTGAAGATGTCGGAGGTGACCTGATAAAGAGAGCGGGACCACGTTCCACCGCCGTTCCGGAGGAAGGCGACTGCTGTGGTGTTGCCGATGTGGACTTATATTACCTTCTGTGTGTCAGGCGGAGAAGGACCGCATGCAATTCTAGGATGTTGATGTGGTCGTTGGTATTTGGTGGCCAAATTCCGGATACCGTAGGGTTACCGATGTGAACGCCCGTCCTTGAAGGGAGGTGTCGGAGAACAGGTTAACATCAGGCGGGGGCTCGTGAAGGGGCACCATCAGAGCAAGGTAATGAACGTCCATCCATGTCAGCAGGGCGGAGAAGGGAAAGGTGTCCGGATGCGGTCGCTGGTCGGAGTCATCGGGTGCCCGAGCGGTCCATTCATCGATTCGAAAATGGTGGAGTGGTCGCACCGTCCATCTGCCATACGGAAATATTAGAGCAACAGCGTCTAGTGAACCGATGAGGGAGTTGTGTTAACGTGCAGGTGGGCGACCGAAGGAAAGTCCGCATTTTTTGAAGCAGACATGAAATCCTGTCTGGGGAGGGCAAGACGACCGCCTGGGTTAGGTTGAAGGTCACACCTAGAAAAACTAAGCTTTATAATGGTTCCAGACTAAGCTTTGGAAAGCTGACTTCGAAACCCAGGTGATGTTGTAGTCTTGAGTGTGAAGTCTCTGTTTGAGATTAGTTGGAGTCTGTCTTGATGAGGAAGGATCCAATTGTCGAAGTAAGCATCGGCACGGACTTCGTGCTGATGAAGGAAGGCAAGGAACACCTTTAGAACCGATGTGAACACTCGTGGTGCTACAATGAGACCAAACGGGAGACAAGTGAATTCATATACCGTGTCGTTTTAAATGAGACGAAAAAGATGGCGAACCAACGGGTGGAGCGGAACTGAAGATAGGCGTCCGCGAGGTCTATGGAGACCGCCCAGTCGCCGGGAAAACGCGAGTGTCGCATAGTGTCGACGGTCGCCATATGAAAATGTGGATTTTTGATAAACTGGTTTAACTGTCGAAGGTTGAAAATAAAACGAAAAATACTGCTGCAAATTCCTGGCTACTCCGTATTGCGTGCAGCCTGTATAGCATGCTTTGCTAACAGAACCGTGATTTTGGTGGTAAGGAAGTCCATTGGCGGTGTTGCTTCTAACCAAAACGGGGATCGTAGTGGAGGTGACCGGTAAAACGAGGGGAGAAATCGATGGGCAATAATGGAGAGGACTTTTTGGTCGGTTGTTCTCTCTTGCCAGGCCGGAAGGAAGAACTGCAGACTGCCGTCTACTGGAACGGGCAAGTGGTAATCGTCAACGATTGGACTGGGGCCGCAGGCGTGGTCCGGGGAAGATGTGGCGACCGCGATAGTCTGTTATGCTGCGGCCGACCCTAGTTCGGAAAGGGCGACCGAGCATGACGTGGTGGATAGGCAGGGCAAAGTTCTGGACGGGGTAGAGGAACAACCCAATCGTCTTTAGGTTCGTTGGAGACCGGAGTTCCTACCGATCGCTGTCGTCGAGGGCCTTTAGACTTGTATGGTTTTGGCTTCCGCGTGATGTCCTGGTGAGGGGCGATCTAAGGAATGAGACCGCGGAAGAGTGTCGGTTTCGTGAATCGGTTGATTCCGTAGGCTTGTGGAGTCGTGAAGGTTGGTGACCATGTCGAGTACCACTTCGCGAAGCAGGAGTGTCGAATTAAAGAGCACCTGTGTCAGTCAGTTCATGGAATGGAAGGTGGCAAAGCAAGCTTTGCAAAACACCTGACTGACCAAAGATGCTATGTACCTGGTTTCGTCTGGAGATGGGTCCATGGAGAGCTTCTCGCAAAGGGCATTGGCAGCCGTGTTCAAATCGTCGGCCTAAGAGGCCGCTCGTAGACCAAGACTAGGAGACGGTCGCTGTTGCGTAGAAGAGAAGAGGGGACCGAGACACGACGAGGGAGGTACAAGGAGGTACCGAAGTCCAGTTTGACGTCCGCATTGAGGAATTCCGACCGACTGGGAATAAGTGTCGAAGTTGGTGGGATTGGCCGCCCCGTCCCCAGAAGGTCGGAAGAAGAAAGATTCGCGGCCAGCACGAGGCGGTGATGGATCCTTGTCGAGTCTAACACTGAGCCGTTGCCCAAAATTAGGCCGCCCGTGTGAAGTAGAGTGGTAAGCAAGGTGGTGGATTGACCGAGGAGCGGATTCTGACGTGGGAGCTGGTCGCAGAGACTGAAGCCAAGTCCCGTTGAAAGACCGCAGATCTTGCAAGGTTCGGACGCCTGAGGTGACGGCTTGTATAGGAAACAGTTCGGTATGATGTCTTCTACAGCTTTTAGAAGGTCTGAAAGAGGGATCTCCAGAGGGTCGGGGGTGACTGGTTAGTTGAAGTGAGCATGTCTTAAAGGCACATTGGAAAGGTCGAACGGCAGGGTAGGCGATCGTCGTATACCGAGTCAGAGGCATCCGATGCCAGAGAAGGTGGTCGAGAAACTGGAAAACGGGGATGTGGTTCCTGCTGACGAGAGGGACCCGCATCATCGGTCGATAGACGACTCTTCTTAGTGGTAGAGGCCATCCATTCGTTTGTAAACGGGCTAGGGTTATGGGTGACCGTTGACACCAGCCGCTTACGGTTGAAGGACCGAAGTGCAGAATCCGAAGTGCATAATTCGTTAGCCTTTTTCCTTGTGAGTGGTTTGATGCTGGCGTCGACTGGTCTGGTACAGAAGAAGCGGGTGATCGACGGGACGGCCGAGAAGACAAGTCGATGGGAACATCGGCCAGCAGAGCCAGTCGCTTACGCCTAGCCCGATTAGTCTTCATTTGGAGCTTAAAGCGAGAATACACCTCCTTGGCCTGAAAAAATTCCTCATGAAGAAACTGGTGATCCGAGGCCAGGGTTGATTGGCCCTAAGGGATCGGAGAAATGGTGGCCGCGTTAACGGTCGGTCCAGAGGTGACCGGAGGGTCTGATTGAGACGGTCCCAAAATGGGGACCATGGGCGACTCGAAGTTTACTTGAGGCGACCGTGGACCAGAGATGGCGACTGCCAAAAATTCAGACAGAGGGGGTCATCGGGAATAACCACCACTGGAGAAGAGGACCCCAGACTTGGAAGAGAGTCCCTAGAAGTCTCATGGCATGAGGCGTAGGGCAACCGCAGAGAGCGCACACAGGTATCCAAAAGAAGAGCGCACAGAGCACGACATCGCACGTCGAAGTGTAGAGAAGGAAAGATGAAGAATCGACCTTTGTCGTGAATTTACATAGTATATTTTTTTTCCAATAGGGGTACGGCCAAAATGCTACAGAGTAAATAGAGAATTGGTGATGGCAGCTCGCAAACGTAATAGACACTGCATCGAGTCTTAAAGTAAATTAAGAAAAATACTGCATGAGCCTGTTCTTGTCGAGAATAAGTGCCGGAGCGCCGCTCCGTCTTAAAATATAGTAACGGAGCGCCGCTCCTGTGCACTCCTGCACGAAACACCACTGAGTGGAACGAGGATATTTAAAAATTCGGCCATAAGAGAATTACTGAAAAATCGGTATTCGGTGGTAACGGTGAAAATTTGAATACATCTTGGTAAAAAACTAACACTTTGGAGAAGAACATTCGCCTTCTTCAAAAATGTCTCTCCAAACGTACCAAACAACTTCTTCTCATAGATTTTGCACTGTATTTTTAAATTCCGTGCAACAACCATGTGTAAGAAGTTGTTAGAGACACATTTCTGAAGAAGCAGGATGTTGTTCTCCGAAAGTTTAAAGGACTAACAGTATCCTGAACGTATTTTCTTTTTTCTTGAGGAAAAAGTGTTCTTTTTTTTTATCAGGATGTAAGAGAGTTAAATAGTTATTTATACAATTAAAAAAGTGACATGAATTGAAGCCCAAATTTAATAAGTTGGAGACAATTTGTTTGAAACCTAAAATACATAGCTCGTAAGAGAATCTGTATTTTTGATATGTCAGGGAAAAAAAGCTGGACGGGTCACACGGTTAAAAACTAGCTGACGGGGAGCCAAATTTATGCAAGTCATTAATTTTATAAGTTCAATAGAGCTGTGCTGCCTAATAAAGTCCAGATTTAAAAAGGACCCATAAAAAAAATCTATAAAATCTTTCGCAAGTTTTATGGCTACAAATGAAAGTGATAACACGTTCTCAACTGATAATCTTCCTTTAATCGATTCAGCCCCGTAGTTTTTTATCTGGTTCCATTAGTCGCGTCAGCTTATGACAATTTCTTAAAAAGTTATTTGTGTTTGAGGAAAACCTGTAGCAATTCTGTTGTGGTTGAAATGACGTAAGTTTTATAACTGCGCGATTGAAAAAAAAAACCATCAATTAAAAAAAACCTAACCTAATCTACGTTTCTACTTGCCGGCCAGAAAATATATACTACCTGTAAATTAAATTGCATTCAGTTTCTGAGTGCTCCTTACCCTGGAGGATTTTAAACTCTCTAGATACGCCCAGCCCAGGCACCCACCTGCGCATGCGCGCGCGCAGGCCCTCCATCTCTTTTCCTCCACGTAACCGTCACGGTCGCTTCGCTCTGTTACCCACCATCTTGGTTTTCATTCGTCGTTCGCCGATCTTTGAATCCCATCGCATCATTCGTCGTTCCCGTTCCCCGGTCTCTGAAGCTCATCGCGCCGCCGCCGCTTCCGTCGCCGTTCAGCGGTCCTTGCAGCTCATCGCACCGTGCTTCTTCTGCCGCCGTCTACCAGCCTTACAAAGCTCGTCATCGGTCGTCACTCCTGAAGAGGACTTCCGTTCTTCGTTCGTCGTTCCCGTTCGCATGACCCACCACTACATGAAGAGGTCTTCCGTTCGTCGTTCTCGTTCGCCAGACCTGCTATTACAAGAAGAGGTCTCCCGTTCGTCGTTCCCAAGACCCACCACTACATGAAGAGGTCTTCCGTTCGTCGTTCCCGATCGTCGTTCCCGTTCACCGTTCCCGTTCGCCAGACCCACCACTACATGAAGAGGTCTTCCGTTCGTTGTTCCCGTTCGTCGTTCTCGTTCGCCAGACCTGCCACTACAAGAAGAGGTCTCCCGTTCGTCGTTCCCGTTCGCAAGACCCACCACTACATGAAGAGGTCTTCCGTTCATCGTTCGTCGTTCTCGTTCGCCAGACCAGCCATTACAAGAATAGGTCTCCCGTTCGTCGTTCCCGTTCGCAAGATCCACCACTACATGAAGAGGTCTTCCGTTAGTCGTTCCCGTTCGTCGTTCCCGTTCGCAAGACCCACCACTACATGAAGAGGTCTTTCGTTCGTCGTTCCCGTTCGTCGTTCTCGTTCGCCAGACCTGCCACTAAAAGAAGAGGTCTCCCGTTCGTCATTCCCGTTCGCACGACCCACCACTACATGAAGAGGTCTTCAGTTCGTTCATTTGTGGTCTTCTATCGACAAAGGCTTCTCCTCCTTAAGACGATGTTGTCTGCCCGTTCGTGACATCGTTCGTCACCGTTCACTACACCGTTCGCCCGCAATCATCGCTATCCATGCTGCTGTCTCTGCTGCTGTTTTCATGACCATTACTTGTAGCCGTCGTTCGCTTGCTCTATCGCCGTCATCCTGTTTCATCAACCCGGCAGGAAACCTCCTCGCCGTCTGTTGGCTCAACGTTTGACGCCGCCCGTTCATGCCGTCGCTGCGTCAACGTTGTCACCCGGAGACCGTTGCCCGTTCGCCCGCTACACCAAGTGGACTCCCGTTTGTTCTCGCTCGTTGCTCGTTCGCCACTCACCCCTACAAGGTTAAGGTGCGTTCGTTATTTCTTTGCAGGTCATCCCCTATGGAAAGACGACCACCACAAAATGATGACTTCCTCAAGTCAAAGACTTCCATTCTTCGTTGTTCGTTCGCTCATTCACCCCATTGTCAACCACTCACCACTTACACATCGGGGCCACCGTTGGCTGCAACGTTCGCCTCATGATGGATGCCACCTATGCTGTCCTCTCTCGGAAGACTTCTCCCTTCTCGACCTTACAACCCATCACGCCCGTCCTGTTCTTCGACGTCCTGACCGAACAAAGATTTTCATCATTCCGGACGTCCCGTTCACAACAGTCAAGCAAGTGATGTGTTCACCGGATCTGTTGCTATTCCTCTTCATTGATTCACCACTCGCAAGCTTACCTGAAGAATCTCTGTTTGGGCCCGACTGTCTTTCAAGCGTTCGCCGCTCACAGCCCGTTTGTCGCTCGCAGCCCACTCGTCGACATGCACCCTCTCGCCATTACAGGCCAACTTGAAGATTTTCTGCTGAGACGCCTCTTCTGTTCCTGGCCCGGCCACCGTTCATGCCTTGCCGCCACATCCATCCACTCCTGTGTCTGCCATTCTCTTCTCGTTCGTCGTTCTTCGTTCTTGTTCGTCATTGAAATCTTGAAGCTCATCACGCCGTTCGTCGCTCTCATCCATCGTTGGCCGATCCTTGAAGCCCATTGCATCGTTCGTCGTTCCCGTTCGTCGTTCACGTTCCTTGAAGCTCCGCGGCATCACTTCTTATTAGCCAGTCCAACCACTCGTCACCACACGCCGGCTTTTGTTGCCAATTTTCATTTTCAACAAGCCTCATTCCTTATGACTAGCCGACATGACGTTCGTCTTTCTCCTTGCGCTCTGTGGCACCCTGATCACCATTCAAGCCCCTTTTACGCCCATGCTCCCGTTCATAGTTCGCTCTTGCATCCTTGGCCTGTCCTGTTCAGCATCCGTCAGCTATTCACCACTCAGACCCAACACCATCTCCGTTCGTGGTTCCGTTGATCGTTCGATAGCCTGCTACCGCTCAAGCTCATTGCGTTTGTACACCTTTTCACCGTTTGGCCGACCTTCAAGTGTCTAAACCACAGTAAACGCCGGTTACCGGTTTTTGCATACAACCATTTTTCCATTTTCTAGGATATAACTTTAAATTGGTTTTAAATAGTGGCATTTAATTTGCACCACCGAAAAAGCTGTTGTCGAGACGATGAATTTGGTATATTTGAATGTCAAAATTGGCCAAAAAATGGCGAAGTTATTGCATTTTAGTGGACTTGAGTTTGGTTAGGATAAATCAAGTCGACTTTGAGCAGATAAGAAACTCGACTCGAACTCGAAACTATTGAGGCTTGCACACCCCTAATTGCGTAATTGGTATCGGATTTTTAATTCAGACAGGCTCGTAATACATAGGCATGAAGAATGAAATAAGAAAAACGCTTTCAACAAATGATGGGTCGAACACAAGGTTGTTGTTGCGACACTGTTGGTATCGAAATCGGTATTGGAACAAAAAAAAATGGATATCAGAGCCTAAAATACATAAGACATATTACATAATACATGTATTAACTACATTACTATGTCTGTGTTATGTCCGTTTTAAAACATGAGGAAGGTGAACAGACATTTTAGAGAAAATTCAAGGGGAACTGTGTTAAGAGTTCTGCATTTCTGGTATAGTGCAGTGTTTACAGGAAATTGTCAATCAATTACCTCTGTAACCACTGGTTACCGGTATTTTAAGTTTCAAGGAATTCATGGCTGTTTATAAATCTTGGGAGTTTACAAACTAGTTTTTTTTTCTTTAACTTCGCGACATCGGCATCGGTTTTATGCAGCAGATATTAAAACATCGGAAGTCCACATTTTTACTAGAGTAGGCCTACATTAATTCATGTCAGACCAGCACATAGTCAATTACCGGACACAACTAACTTTTGACTATTTTTAAACAAGATCACTTGAAATTGGTAACTGGACATTGAAATCAACATTTTCGCAGATTGGTGCACGTAAACCTGACTGACTGCTGAATAACTGGATAATCACTGCGAGCACTGAAACATGCAAATAAGTTTCTTTTTTTTAATAAAAATACTTCCAAAGGTTTTATTCACACACATAATTTAGAAAACGCATGAAATTCCCAATTAATTTCAATGCTGTAATATTTACACTTTCTCTCAAACACTTTCAGTCTTAGGAACTAAATCACACTGTTGAACATGAACATCGTACGCCAAATATAAACCAGAACGAATCGTAGGTTTGCCTTCTTACACAATTCTCAATTAGTCCAGTCTTCCATACCTTCCAAAGAATGAGCTCGAACGCAGCAGAATAAATCACTTTCACGATCTAATGGCTTCCTGTCCTTTAAGTGGATTACAACCCTGTTTGAATTTGTGCCTACAAAGTGCACGTGATCTTTTTCGTAGAGTACCACGATTCTATTAACTCGTGCAAATTTTGTGAAGTGTGTAGTCAAACAGATGCAACCAACCAACACTGCTACTGTTATCTTGTTCCTCCAAGGCAGGAGATTTTGACCAACAGCATCCATCCGAAAAGCCACGAGTCATTAAACCGAGCAAGATCTTCATATTACAATATACATGTAGTCACAATCCTAGAAAGAAAAAAAGATTATCTCTTTATTTTAATACATTAAGATTAAAGATTAAAGATTAAAGATTAAAGATTTAAGACTAAAAGATTAAAGATTAAGATTAAAGTTTCACGTTACTTGTTAAAATGTACAATGGAGAAAATCGCATGTTTAAAGTGTTGTACTGCTTTATGAACCAAAAACAAACGTTGTAAACACAACAGCACTTAAACCGATACAATTTTCTCAATTGTACATTTGATTATTTAAATTAAAAATAAAAATGTATAAGTGAAACTTCAATCATATAACCCTTTTTTTACGGAACATTTGAAGTTTTTGTTTGTAATCCGTGTAAGCCTACCTATTTATACCTAATTTGTAACTAATTAGTATTAAAAAATGCTTAAGCATATAAAATAAAGATGTAAGCCTTAAAAAACTTAAAACCTCTAAAAGGAAGTTAAGGAACATATTAGAAAGACATGTTAAGCTATCCAAGTCGCACTAATACGCTTAAAAGAATCCCCAGCGTCCCAAAAAACAAGCTGGAGCTTCTTTTACACGTATTAGTGCGACGCTGATGGCTTACATGTCTCTTATGTAGAGGAAATTGGAAAGAAACTGTGAAAATGCAAACCAAGTGGTTTGCTAGTGTCAAACAGTGGGAAGTTCACGGTAAATTTGTATGTGCTCCACATGCACAAACATTAATTCGGGATACCCGACAACGCCTTGATATTGGTATCAGTTTTTTAATGCCGACAGGCTCATAATACGTAGCCATGAAGAATGAAATAGGAAAATGAAAGAAAATGAAATAACTGAAAAACCTATACACATAGTTTAACCGAATGTAGTAAAAAAATGGAGGTTACCTTCTTTGGAAGGAATGTTGTCACAGGAAACCTAATTCCAAGCTGTTTAAAATGCTGCAGACCGCAAATTTGTAGCTTATGCCGTTCAAAAGTTATGAAAACCTTAACCTTGGTGTGCAATTTTGCACTCCGAGAGTTGCTTCTGGCGTGCAAAGTGCAATTTTTGAGTGCAATTTGCCCCAGTGCATGCGATTCCATTTCGCATGTCTACTTTCCGGGTGTCGTACTCCAGGTACTGGTGTTCCTGTATACGTTCCAGCTAGGGATGTGCGAGTAGAAAAATTTTAATTCGAGTCGAGCCGAGCCGAGTTTGAAACAGAAGAATCGAGTATCGAGCCGAGTTCGAGTATTTGATGGAAATATTTTGTTCGCAAGTTTCCCTTTAATTTGTTAGGATAATAGGAACAAAAATGGTGCTTAGTTCAATGTGTGGGTCATAGATTCCAGTTTTAAGGATGTAACTTGAAAATGGTTTCAGTTATTGACTTTTAATCTGCACCACTGGAAAACTCTTGTCGAGACGATCGATTTGGTATATTGGAATGTCAAAATCGGTCGAAAATTGACGAAGTTATGGCATTTTCGCCGGATTCGAGTTTTTCGAGTATGGACCCGAGCAGCGAGCAGAGTTCGAGTACAAGTTTCATACTCGGCTCGAATTTTTCGAGTATCGCACATCCCTAGTTCCAGCAGTTGTCTACGAGTCTCTCCCACATATACAGCATCACATCTTCCACAAGCTACACAATACACCACTCCTTTCTGAACGTGTCGGCTAGAAGGTTCAAAAATAGGGAGCTGTGTGGGATAAATAGTCACACAAGGTGAGGAGGGGGGGGAG
>JAHWFP010218107.1:1059-56862 GCA_023313725.1 Lithobius niger | reverse complement strand
GGCAGGATTCCTGCCTTTCATAAGTTTTTTCAGGTTCAGCGGGTGCCTGTCCCAACACTTCACTCCGTTCTCTTCTAGAACCTTGTGGATAACCTCGCTCCATCCAGGAAGGAATGTGATGAACTCACTTGTAATATCGTGGGAGTCTCCTGTCTAGACGGAAGTAAAACCGAGAGTGTGACGGTGCTTTCATGCTCTTCTGATGGCTCCATTAATCCAAAATGCAGGATATCGTAAGAGGAGAAACCTTGTCTTGGCATCAATAAGGTGTTTTTCAGCAAATTCCATCCTTGAAAGAATGTCGTGTGATTCTGTTCAACTCATTCACTAGGATGGAACGAAGCTGGGACCTAGGGTAACTGGAATGGATAGGGATTGCTCTGCCACAATGTGAGGGTTTAGTGTAAGGTTTGAAAATAATTATTTCTTGACTTCTCCCCAACTTTTACATCAAAGAAGGGAAGAGATCCTTCCTTTTCAAACTCAACTGTGAATTGGATATCAGGTTTCCACGAATTTAAAGTATCCAACACAGACGGAACAGTCTCATGCTCAGCCATCGTGATGGCGTCTTCAACGAAACGTTTCCAAAGAGGAAGTTCTGGGTGCGCCTTCATCACGCGTTCGTCGAGGAATCCCATAACCAGTGCAGCGAGAACTGGCGAACAAGAGTGACCCACCGGGGTACCCTTAACTTGGTGGTAAAAACGTTCAAACTTCGCATAAATGGATGAGAGAACTGCTTTGAGAAGATATATGTCCAGCCGGCGCTCATCTTCTCGGATAGCAAGCCTCAATGCCGTTTCATCAAGCATCTCCAAAATCAGGGAGTGAGGAATGCTCAGAAAGAGCGCCATCACATCAAACGAAACAAACTGTTGTTTATCATCCAAAACCAGTCCTTGAAGGGATCCAAGCAGATCTTCCGTGTCCTTGAGGTAGCATCCTCCCCACTTGTACTTCTCCAACCTAGGATGGGTGAGGAGTAGGATGCTTTGTTGTTTAAAAAAATGAGTTGTGATTATGGGTCGACTCCATAAAATTCATCCTTGGCACACAAACTTTAAAAAACCCAAACATATTTACAAACTGTTACAGTTTACATAAAAACTGGTCCAAAAGCTAAAATAGAACAACATTTTGTTTCTTACCTCCCTCGTTTTACTCTGAAAAGAAACAAAATGTTGTTCTATTTTAGCTTTTGGACCATGTGTTTTTATGTAAACTCTAACAGTTTGAAATATGTTTTTTGCAGTGCATATGTGCCTGATGACGGCCCCCAAGAGCGGGCAGAAATATTCGTTTTTTAAAATTTGTGCGCCAAGGATGGATTTTATGGAATCGACCCATAATCACAACTCATTTTTTTCTCCAACCTCTCCGTCAGAAACCAATCAATCTTCTTGATAGGTGCTCTCTTGGCAGAAGTAATAAGTCTCAAAGGGAAACCTTGTTTTGCGCGCTTTAACTTGGGCAAACAAAGAAGGAAGCTCAGAATCGGCTGGAGGGTCGAGACGCTCGCAGAGGTCTTTATCAATGAGTTTCAAGGCAAGCATCCTACTGAGGTTGTTTACTGAGGTTGATTGGGCCCTGAGTCAATGGCTATCGAGCATTTCCAAAGAAAAATGGTACCATTGGTGATACTGCAAACTCTGCCTTAACAACATGATAGCACTTAGCGCCTGCACTTAGTGCCACATTTGATAGGCAATGGGGCGCAGAGTTAGGTCTAGATGTGTAAACTAGAGGTCAGTGGTAGAGCACATTCCAGTTTGCCGGTTTGTCTGTGGACACGCTTTCGAACAGCTTCAACATGTAGTTCGTAATTTTTGTTGATGTGTTCTTCTGAGGATGGTGAACGTTTTATTAACCAAAATTCAAGTGGACTTTTGTTTTCCATGGTATTGTGGTAAAGTGTATCTTCTTTCTAATGTCAGATCGGTATCTGCAACTTTCGCGGAAATATCGATAACTTTTGAACCGTTTGAGATTATGATACACGGTTCGCGGCGTTTTGCTCAGGAAATCACCGAGTATCTTCCTAGCTAGGTTTGAACTGTGGGTTACTATTTAACATTTTTTTATTTTAATAATTATTGGACTTTTGCAGAAAACTAGACCGTTGATGCCAAATTGGGGATACAATTGTGCATATCGGTGCAGCCTTAGTAAGAGTGCCTCATTTTCCAACCACAGTAACCGATCACGACCTGCTTAAATTACAATAAGCAAAGCCTAAATTTGAAATTTTGGTGAATTGACCAAAATGTGGGCCAGCTGCGGGCTACCCAGCACCCGTTAAGTCTACTGGCACAAGATCGTCAACCGCAGGATCTGCATCAAAAGGTGGCAAATAGTGGTGTTCCGATACCAATTCCATCTGGCGATTCCACCGGTACGCAGATTAAGATACCAACCAGGGCAAATTTAAAACCACATAACGTAAGTTTCTGGGCCAGTTTGGATTATAATTTTCTGTCAACTATTTTCCCGGATTAACTTTTACATTTTCCCACCCCAGATCCCAAAATACAGAGTGATCAACATACGCTCTTGAATGCTCTTGACATCTATAACATATCAAGTCTCCGACAAATCCCCTGACCTGTACCAATGCCATCTGTATTTTAGCTCTAAATTCTGAAGGAAAAAGGTAACTTTGGACCAATATGTGGCACACTAAGATAATCTCTTCTCCTAGCGAGTGCTGACAGCTCACCTTGTCCGGGCGCCGTCGTATCTACTAAGAAGCTAGTGCTCAACGACAGGAAGCGGAATGATACTCGATGTAGAGGTTCATATAGACATGTTGACAGGCTGGCCAGGACCAGTGGTAGGTCTCAAGCCGGGCAAAGACGTCCCAAATCTGGGTCACCGTTTCCCGAAAACATGAATTAATTTTGAGATGACCCCCACTAGACGTTGCATCCGGTGAAGCTAAAAATTGAGTTTATTACTGATATGTAACCTTTTACGGCAATTGTCGATAAACCTTTTCCAAAAAGATAGAACATTGTGCATGCGGTGAATGCGATGACGGTAGGGGTGTACCTTTTCCTTCGTACACCATGCAAACCACTAACGCCTCTTTGCCTTATGTACCTTGAGAGTCAAGTCCCTGTGGCATTGTAGGAGTGTTTAACTGATGTGGAGAAACCTGCTGCTTCTAAACTTCCCCTCAGAAACTCCATGCGGGAAACTGAAGCGTTGCAATGTTGGAATGAAGCTTCTTTCCATGATGCTACACCACTATTCAACAAAAAATCTCGGTGTCTGGTTCTATCGCGATCTGAAGTTCAGCTTGCACTGTGTTAATATTGTTAAAGCAGCTAATCAAAGAGTCGCACTTATTAAAAGACTATTTACATCCGGAGATGTGAAAACGCTTACGAGGGCTTACAAGGTTTTCGTTAGGCCAATATTGGAATACTGCAGCCCAGGTTGGCAGCAACACATGCTCGGTGATATTGATCTGACAGAAGGAGTTCAACGACGTTTCACCAAATCCCTTCGAGGCTTAAAAAACAAATCGTATGCTGAACATTTGATCGCGACGGGGCTGGTCTCCCTTGAGTTGAGAAGGCTATGGGCTGATCTGTTTTTAACATTGTTGAACAACCTCGTAGATTTTGACTACTCAAAATTGTTTGAGCTCTGAATCAGTGGCAGAACTCGCAGCCACGCTCTAAAACTAGTTGTTCCGATTGCCCATAAGGATGTACGAAAGTCTTTCTATGCTAATCGGGTTGTGCCTGTTTGGAACTCACTACCAGCTGACGCATTCTCTTCTAAAACTTTGGACGTTTTTTAAAAAAGGGTCAGGTGTTTGGATTCCTCTAGGTATCTTTTTAGACCCTTTAAAAATTGTAATTATTGTACATGTTTTTTATTATTTCCTGACATGTGTCAGTGGTCATCCTCCATTTGACCTTGTGTTTGGACCTCTTCAGGTATCTTTTTACACCCTTTTTAAAATTTTAATTATTGTAAGTTTTTATTAGGTTTGGACATGCGTCAGGTCACCCTCCATTTGACTCTGTAGTACCGTTTGACTTTTTGTCAATAAATAGTATATTATTATTATTATATATGTTGAGAAATAGGCGCTTCAGGAGGAAGGGGAGAGGGAGCGGATCTTCCTTCATCTGCAACAGGTCCATGAACCAAGGTGCCGAGATCCAAGGTGCTATCAGATAGACACACCATGCGTTATGAGAATTTTTTTCAGGATGGTTTGAAACAGAACAAACAGGGGAAGGAGCTAAGCCAACACCCGGTCCAATCGAGACTCAGGCGGTCGGTTGCCCATGCTCTTGTCCGGATAGGGTGCAACAAATTTCACAGCTGACTGTTCCTTCTGGTGGCAAATTAAGTCGACATGCGGAATTACCAAATGCTGGGAGAGCCCTGGGCAAACTTTAGCGCAGACGCCTTTCCATGGTAGAGAACAGGGCGTCCCATGAAAACCCACCAACAAGGGCGTTCAGTCTGACGGGGATATGTCTGGGTACAAGAATGATGTTCAGGGAATGACACAGGGTAACTAGGATGGACATCTCCCGTATTGGAAGTGAGTGGGACCGCCTGGGTCTAGGGCCAGTAATGAATTCAAAAACGGCTCCCATTTCTCGATATTTTTTTTAACACTTTCACGCCTAACCTTTTTATTTTGAACGAGCGTTACAGCCTGACCGATTTTGGCATTTACCAAAAATGTCATTTCAAGCTGTGCAGTGGAGCTCAAGAATTTAAAATATAGTCACTTATCTCAAAAAAGCATGCTTTAAATGGTGATGCATTCAGAAATTTTTTACACAAATTAGTACTGGCACAATTAGCAGCGAAACAATGTTGAAAAACTTACAAAAACGCAAAAGTTACACATTGTTGGCCGCCATTTTGTATGTAGCTAAGCAAGGCACATATACAACTTCCAACAAACACCATTTCACACAGCTTAGACTAGTCTGTGCTGTCATCGAACGACTGATATGTGCACTAAAACGTTACCTAACAACACTGCGTGAAGAGCGATGGACGTACTGGTACATTGACTTTAGCATGCACCCACAACATACAGGACGTACAGGTACGTCCATAGGCAGCTGTGCAAAAGTTCATAGGACTTACTAATACGTCCATAGGCATTAAAAGTGTTAATAACTTTTTTTTGGCTATTTATGGGCCCCCCCCCCAAAAAAAAAAAGATTGTGTGCAGTAGTCAGGGTCTCCCTGGAATACTTAGATTCCCAAGCAGGCCAATCAGACACTGGTAGCTACCATATCATTTAGTAACTTGAAGCTCTTGAAATGTATAAAATTGTAGACTTACCACACAAGTCATTATTAAGTTGTGAATGCCACATTCTGCAGTGACGGAAAATTGGGGAGATGCCAAACAAGTTATGTTGTGCTCCCCCACACAAGCCTCCAACTGCTGTCTCAAATGCCGCAAAGTTAACCCGTGATGCTGAAACAAAGTGCAGAATCATAAGAGAAGTTTGATCGCTTGCGACCCCTAAAGCATTGACTCAAGGGCCAGATTCCAACTAGAACATTTTCCACGAACATCACACACTAGATGGCCAAGACAGGCAAACAAATTTGAATTAAAAAAATCCCAATATGTGCAACAATAAAATACACTCAAATCTGCGACATTTCAAGTGGCTTCCATGGCTTGAGCCTCCCGGTGAAGACCCCAAACAAACTTTAACCCACACCCGTAAAGCAGAAGGTGGTGAACCTTTCTGCAACCCATTTCAAAATTGATCGATTTCTTACTGTGAACTAATAATGACCCCCTTTCCCCGACCATGTACACTATCCAATCCTCCCAAATGTCAGTTAAGAAGCACTTGCCAATTAGCCAGTAGACAGTAAATAGTGCTTACCATTTCCGCGTTTCTACTCGTTACTTCCCAAGTAAATCATAAAACGATACAGGAATTTTTTCGAATTTACAGTATGCCTATGCTTGCGTTGTACACTTTTTTTAGGGCTCCCTGTATATTATAGAAACTTTCATTGTTGCAAGACTGGCTTACAGGCTTACAAGACTGAGCAAAATATCGCCTACTGTTAGTCTCAAGTATGGTCCCAGAGATACGGACATTTGAGCAGTAAAAAAAAAAAAGTCCCCCTTCTCTTTCTGCATGATGCACATTCATTCTGCGACAAACTCTCACATCGCACCACAATCTGCTTTGGGGACCCAAAGAAAACTTGATACAGCCACACACGCTCGAGAATTAAGTTTTTTTCCCCACAGCCCCATGAAAACAATTAAAACAGCTACACAAGATGATACTGGCAAATACAATCAGTAGCTGGGAAGGTACGCCCATCAACACACATTTTAAAGTGACCGCTGTGTAACATGGCTGGCTCGTGTACATTTCGCATTTCGCTGCATGTTGTATATTGCCTCTTAAGATTGTGCATTGTGTAAATCTTAAATTTATTTTTTCATGAGTGGAAGAGTTACTGAGCCTAGCGTTAAGTGTATTGTCCTTCAAAATATTTTCCCTTGCTCACTGCACATATCTTTTAAACCATTTTATTTTTCGTGAATACTTTAACTTTAAGCAACCGACAAATTTTTAAAGGAAAATCGCCAATTTTACCACCCACACCAGTAAAAAAATTTTTTTTATATAAATTGTTGCAAATTTACCCTTAATCAAGTCATTCTGCCAAAGTAAAGGTTTCCTGTATGTCCCAACACACCCCTAGACATGGTCTCCCAGCATCACAGATTGTTACAGTCTAACTCCTTCGTTTTTTACCGTACACTATGTTGTGGACGCAAAAACATAGGGGAGGTGGGAGGGTTTACAAAGGGGTATTCTAATAAAACAAACAAATTTCACTTGTGTATATGGTAAAATTGGCATTTTAGTTTTGTTTGTAAAATACATCCATTCTAATTTGTTGCAAAATTCAACACTTGAGGTGGGGAAAACTCCAAAACCATTGCATGTCAGTAAAACATTCACAGATTCCTCCATTCAACTCACGGTTCGTGCCTAAAATGCCCTACTACCTACATTGGGCACACAAAACGCCTCATCAAAACAAGAAATTCCGAACACAAAGCAGCTGTTCAACAGTTTGATCTAAAATGATGGTCTAGCAGTGCACCATGTAGACACCGGATATTACCCCGATTTCGATAGTACCAACATTTTATTTTTCGAAGAGAAATTGTACCCAAGGCTTGCCCTCGAATCAATCCCAATAGCCACACAAAATCCACCACCATGCAACCTAAGTAAAGGTGTCTTCGGCCAAATCACGGCCCTCCTTCCCGTCACCCACAAAACCATAGCAGCAAAAAGCACCAAAACCGGCCTAATCACAACAGGGGCAATGAAGTAATAAAACTTCAAAAAAACCAAACTAACACTGCAATGTTGAAGAAGCTTTAATGTAGTCAAGTGTGTGTGTTCCTGATGTTGTGTAAATAGTGTAAATATTTTTGGCCTGAAGAAGATCCGTGTTCCAGATTGAAAATTCGACGACATCAAAAACAGTTCAGTGAGTTGACATTTTAACTCTAAATAATATTTAACACAGTAGCGAATTCATAAATGTCTGCCAATTTCAGGCGAATACAACTTCGTCTAACAGATTAGGCTACAAGTTGGGCCCAATGGAACATATGATAAAACTAGCTTGCAGCCCATCTAAAGAAGACGGGTGTATTAGTTTTATAATAGCACTAAAATGACGTGGCACTTTCTTTGTGGGTCTTGACTTTCACCCCCCTCCAAACCCCAATAATAAAAAAATTACAAAAGCTCCTTTTTTTGTTTTCTGGTCTTCACCAACAATAAAGACCTTTGAAATAAAACGTTGCTAACTAAATTATGTCTTCCTGCATCGCCCCCCCCCAAAAAAAAAAAAAAACAAACGTTTATGACAGACGACTTGGTTTTTAGAGCTACTCTCCAAATGGTGACTGATTAACAACTCACCAAATGGTGACTCATTAACAAGCCCCCGTTGCTTATATTGTCATCTCTTGGGAACCTTGCCAGCTAGAAACAAGCGGTTGGTGGCATTGTGTGCAGAATTACAAGGGCTCTCCAACCGAGTCTGCAATACTGTTGCTTGCTAACCTCTTTAGCTGATTGAAGAGTTAGATTAATGCAAACACTATTTAAGCTTTAAGTAGAAGCAAACCTTAAAATGTCTTCTACATGACGAGGAGGTAATGGACAATGGCAAGTAGATTTTAATGTGATCTACTGGCCAAATGGCACCTGCCACACACTTCACTCACATGCGTGAAGGTGGCCCCTATCCTTCTAGACCTGCTGCATCTATCTCTCCCACCTTCCAAAATCGCCGCACTCGCAAAATACTTCTGTTTCTCAGAATCCAGTGTTTTGGGTTTTAAAACACGACGCAATATTCATCTGTGACTTGTGAGATGTAGTTTACATGCCAGCATTCCCCCCTCCCCTTCTAATAAATTCTAATTACATGTTTTTTTGCTTTTTTGTTTGTAGTTACTCACCAATAACTATGCACCACCAGAGTTTTTTGTTTTTTTTTTGGTCTTCTCTAACTACGATAAAGACATTTCAATGTACCTACTGTGATGTCTACTCTTGGATGAATAACTAACAATTCCACTAGTCTCCCAGCCGTCATTTCCTCAATTCACCCACACCTTCCCCAAACGTGAAGCAGCAGTTTCTCTTAATTCCTGCTCATCGTTTACTTTCAAACGTTTTTCTCCTTTTACTTCCGTACGATGTATACTTCTTCCATCCTTCCATACTCTCCCTCAACTCCCACCAAACGCAGCATACCTATAGAATCTTCACTCCCCCCCTCACAACGTATCTACAGTTCTACACCACTTTCGCCTGTACCCCTCACCGTGATTAACTTCTTGCATGGCATCATGGGAGCATTATGCAGCCAGCAAGCCAGTCGCATGGCCTTTTCTTATAATGTATAAAGAACCCGGGGTCCAAAGTGTTAAAATCCATGGGCATTAATTGAGGCAACCATCTATGTGACTGCCTAGGGCAACACGATTCTGTCGTTTATGTCATAATTTACCCATTAAAGTTTACAAGCAAAATAATAAGCTTACGCACGTTCTTAGCTTGAAATATTTCGGCAAATAGCGTGTTTTCAGCTCTGTTTACGTCCTGCATTCTAGCTGCAGTACTGAGCCCAACTGAATACTACTCTACAAAGGCTGCACCGATACCAATGCTGGATAGGATCGGCTGCCAAGTGCCAATATTCGCAGAAATATCGATAACCCTGGAACCGTTGGAGATTACGACACTCTGTTCGTGGCGTTTTGCTCAGAATCTTCCTAGCTAGGTTTTAACTGTGGGTTACTATTTAAAATTTTTAAACTGGACTTATATAATAATAATAACAATAATAATACCAATTTATTACCGCATAAAAACAGTAATTGGATGCTGGAAGGAAAACTCTTATCCACTGATACCAGTCCCTACTTTAAAGAAAGAAAAAAAGAACAAAGACAAAGGTAAGATAGCAATAAACAGTAACACGTCAATGGTAACATCAAAGTTAAAAATCAAAAACATTTCAAAAATCCCGACAGATAAATTTTGTCGAGACCCAGCTTGAAGGCCTGTACATCATTTGCCATGACCAAAGGCGAAGGCAATGCGTTCCATGGTGCAACTACACGGTTGCAGAAGAAAAACTTAGTATAGTCTTTAGCTACGGATTTGACTATTAATTTAAGTTGGTGTCCTCTAGTGTACGAATTTCCTCTGACCGAAAAGAAAAACAAGGGGTCGACATCAACAAACCCACGAAGAATAGAGAAGGTGAGGCATAAGTCAGCCCTAAGGCGACGCAACTCCAAAGAAGCTAACCCAAGTCGTGTCAAACGCTCCATATACGGCATATTATACATCCCTGGTATTAGCTTCGTGAACGACCTCTGGACCGACTCAATAGCTTTGATGTCCTTTACCAGGTGAGGTGACCATACCTGGGAGGCATATTCAACAATAGGGCGAACATAGACCTTAAAGGCTCTAACCAACGAAACAGTATCACCAGACAAAAAACAACGTCTGATCAGAGACCCAATCCGTTTTGCACGTGAGGCAACAATAGAGCAGTGATTTGCAAATTTAAGATTAGATTTTAGATTTACACCGAGGTCCTTTATTTCATCTTTAAATTCAAGAATAACACCATTAAGACGGTAGGACATGTCCCGTGCTTTAATTCCAATATTAAGAACCTGACATTTGTCTGCATTTATCGGTAACTGCCACCTAGTCCTCCACATCATTCAGGGCAGTCTGGATAGAATTATTATCACAACAATCCATGCCTAGATTGTATAGTTTTAAGTCATCAGCAAATTTTGGTGAAGCTATGGTCCGACGGGAGTATCGAAACCAGAAATAAAGATTACAAATAATAAGGGACCTAATACAGACCCCTGAGGGACTCCGCTGGTGACACTGGCATAATAAGATTTACATTCACCCACAGATACAGCCTGTTTCCTATCCTTAAGAAAATTTGCAACCCAGTCGAAAGCGGTACCCCCAATGCCAAATAACTTAAGCTTATGAAGTAGTTTACCATGGACGACCGAGTCAAATGCTTTGGCGAAATCAATATAAATGACGTCAGTTGAAATTCCGCTTTCCGCAGCCTGAGTCCAATCGTTGAGACACTTAAGTAGCTGAAGAGTAGATGATCTACGTGGAAGGAAACCGAATTGGTCCTTAGGCAAAAGATTGTATTTCTGTAGATATAAAAGGATCTCATCACGAATAAAGCTCTCAAGTATTCTGCAGGGAATACATGTTAAGGAAATTGGTCTGTAGTTTGATGGGCTAGCCGCATTGCCCTTTTTATAGATTGGAGTGATCTATGCAATTTTCCAGCAACTGGGTAAAATCCCAACACTAAGTGATGTTTTAAGCATGAGAAAAAGAGGTTCACAAAGTTCATTGGCAAGCGTTTTATAGAAGAAAGCGGAAAAACCATCGGGACAAATGGCCTTACTATTTTTTAATTTCTGCAATTTGTTTTTAACTGCCAATTTAGTAATATTTAGAGGATGAATTTTGTTCAGTGGACCATCATATACCGTCGCTACATCTACATCTTGACCATCTCCAGTTACAAAAACTTCACAAAAAGTACTGTTTAAAGCACTTGCTTTCTCCAAGTCGCCGAGAAGTAATTTCCCATTAAATTGGAGAGGTGGCATTTTGCAATACATTTTTGTATTACTTTCGACTAACTTAAAAAGGGCTGCCATAGATCTTTCTTTTATGACTTTGTGTTCGCGAATTATCGTAAGATTTACTAATTTTTTTTTAGGTTTTTAGTGCAATTTCTATATAAAGTCTTATTTTCTTCGTTTGGAGTATCTTTTAAGTACTCGCCAAAGCTTTCGTTTTAGTACAAGTCCTTTTCTTCCTTCCCTTGGAATAATATTTTTAAGTATTGATTTTGTAACATATTCAGTCGATTTTAATGTCAAATCACGAAGAGCAGCGTGGAACAGAGACCATTTTTCCTCAATATCAGTATCTTGATTTAAATAGTCATGCCAGTTAATGTTAAGGTACATACTAAGACGGCCATAATTTATTTTGGTATAAAAACCGATTTCCCCATTCGTTTGGTTTTGAAATGTGCCTTGTAGTGAAAAAATCACTGATTCATGGTCACTGTTACTAAAATGTGGCATTACCTCAGTATCAAAAACCAAACGATCATTATCGGTCAGAGTGATATCCAAAATATTGTTTCCTCGGGTAGGTTTTGTTACCAATTGAGACAGCCCAAGATCCAGGGCACAGTCAAGAAATATTTGCTGGTTTGTATCAGTGGACTTTGGATATTTCCAATTGATATGTAACATATTAAAGTCACCAACAATTACATTTGATAATAAACGATCGACTTGGTCCCTAAACAATGTACACATTTTAGTTATATGATCAAGATCCCTGCCATTGGGTAAATAACCCAAAATTAATTTCAAGCTATACTGAGGTAGGACAATGCTCAATGCTTCACAATCGTCCGCCAAAACCGGAGCTGAGAACAATACCTCGTCCCTCAGGAAGATTGCAATACCACCAAAACCACCCAAACGGTTCCTCCTAAACACACGGAAAGGAAGACCACGTACAAGCATTGCGTCGGTTACAGAGCCGTCAAACCAGGTCTCGACAACAAAAATTATATCATAATCTAAAGAACCCACCAAAAGTCGGAGTTCTAGTAACTTGCCCTTGACTTTTGCAGAAAACTATATGACGGGCCTGGGCTGTTCACCGTGACGACATAATTCCTTATATGGTAAAGCGTTATTGGTTATCAGCGCCAATCGAATGTTCGCACAGCATGCTAGGAGACCAGTCTCACTCAAGAAGGCTACGTTCCAAACAACATGTGTCCCTTAATACGAGTCAAGCGAGTAAATCAATGGTCGGAAAGAAGGGCAAAGTTCTTCACAGTCAAGCCAGGGAAATCGTATGGAATGTATATGGATTCTTTGAACAACAAGGCATCTTCACTGCTAAGGCTGATTTGGAAGTACAGACTGGATTAGCGACCGGTGTGTCGTAACCAAGGCTAGCTGAGATAGTAGCTGCGTTCCTGGCGCCACTCCAGGAACGCAGCTCCTATCTCAGCTGGTCTTGGTCAGAACCAACTGTTCGAGAGATCGTATGTAAAGTTACGAAGCTATGAAGTTACGAAGTCAACATCGGCTAACAGTGGATCATACTTATTATTCCAAAATTTTAAAAACGAGGAAATTTCAATGCGAAGCTTATCGAGGAGTCGAGATGCTCAGTGAAATGAACCTTGGATTGAATGAACTATGAGTGTGCGTTTAAGTAAAGGGTGGCAAGGAGGCGCGCTTTGTATAATGACAAGGTTCACAGTTAACGCAACTGATCGATAAACACAGGCAGCCTTATACTGCACACTGATTGGCTGATGGCTGTCGTGTGTATGTCGTCACGGTGAACAGCCCTGGTCCACGGTATATACCGCTGATGAAAAGTTGAGGATACAATTTTGGATATCGGTGTCGGCAAAAATTTTAAAAACCGGATCGGTATCGAATCGGTAAAGTTGGTATCGGTGCAGCCTTATACTCTGTTACACTGTTTCTCATCTCTCCAAATTCAAATAAGAAGTAGAAGTTACAAATCTCTTGTTCATAAACTGAAGTTCCTGTAAGCGGCATTAATATGTGTATTTATGTCTCTTTATCCATATCAGCAGAAAATTTAATTATCTTACTCCTGAGAATTCTTACAAAAAAATAAAAGTCGAAAATGCTTCGAGGGTTGGGCAAGTTCCCACCCATTTAATCCACCGTCATTTCAGGAACTTCGTGTGGATTAGCCCTCATACAAAAAAAATTCCCGATGTTATCTCTAACTTATGGTGCCAAACTTTCTCCCTGTGTACAGGTCCTCAATATGGCTGTATGTGGATGTAAGACCCTTCTTGAAAAATTCTGCTTTAAAATGTTCCAATAGCAAGGTGGTCGACTGATCAAGGACAATACATCTGAATGCCAGTGACCCATACTGTGGGTTTCTCCATCATCCGGAACCAGGACAAAGTATTAAGAGTTATAGAGATGATTTAGATTATGACAATCAGTATTTGTCCATTTCTCTCCTGAGACTTGCTTTACTCAAAAAGAGACTGGCATTGAGGACGAAGATTATCACACGATAGTGTTACGGTCAAAGAAAGTACTTCAGGGTTAAGGCTTTCCTCAGCTAAATTGGCTTTTATAACAAAACTGCTATAACTTGAAACGTGTAGTCCAGACAATGAATGGTTTCGACATATAGTTAAGAGTAAACCGTGTTCATGTCAACTACTTAAAAAACTAACTGCCTGGATTCCTGAACTGCACGCACCATTAGTCATTGATTCCAATGCCAATGGTCTGACATTTTCTTCTTGCGTATACAGTATTTCTTTCAACAAATAATGCTGCCAAAATTTGATAGTAAAGCATCTAGGTGGAATAAATTAGTCATTTTCATCCATTAACACTATAAACAGGTGCTTGCAGGTCAGGGTCGACGTCCACATTTAGGTGAGATCAGATGCGATTACGCTTAATTTCTAGATTGAAGAATCTAAATGCTACTTCTTATGTTGTATCTTGTCTGACTCCTTAGAGGAAGTGGCCTAATGGTTAACACGATAATCTCGCACTCCTAAGGTCCCAGGTACCACTGTCACTATTGGGAAAGAAGGACGTTGCGATGTCACATGTTCATGTCAATTGGGATATGCAAAAGATCTTGATCACTTCAAATTGAAATTACTTAACAAGGATGCCCCACTATGATCAGGGTCGGTTCGGGAGGGACGGGCCTCCCAGGGAAAGAGAAAGTAGCCCTCCTATCTCCTAAATGTTTGGGACTGCTTTTTTTTTTTGCCGTGGAAACCTCCAGATTGTGTGCGAAATGTGACAATTTGTGAATGTTTCTTTTCACTACACCAGGCCCTGATAGTGGCAGGCCCCCTGTGGCGAGGGTCTCCCGGATTCTCGGGCAGGTCAATCCGATACTGCAGCAGCAGTGACCAAGAGCAGTGCTCACAGTCAGCTTGGGAGTGACTGGAGGCAAAAACTGACTTGAGAAGTAGTGAGATTCAAATGTTGAGAGAAAGATGCGGTGGCGAGGAAGGCAGACTTTTTGTGCAAGTCTTTTGACTTGGCCAGAAGATTATTCGTAACAATCGAATTTCGCACGAAAAGTAACAAGATTCAGGAAAAGCTTCGACTGCTTGGCAAAGCGTATCCTACTATGAGCACTTTTTCAAAGCCCAAGCAAAATGACGGAAGTAACGGTCTTTTGAATAAATTAAAAAGCCCAGTGATTATGCCATCCTAGCTAAAAATAAATGACAAGTTTTTACTATATTCTTTATCATTAGCCCATGTTAATTGAGCAGGTGCAAGAAAGGAGATGTTCAGAATTAACCTTTACAAAAGTACCAATAAGTACAGAGTACAGCGGTAAAATATGTAGGCTAGTACAGTCATGCACGATAAGTGGGCCAGTCGATAACGCTTACAGAGAACCTCAAGGGACAGTGTAAAAGGTTCCTTACAATTGAAAATTCTTTATGTCCGGAAGGGAATAGCACTATATCTGTTAGAATGGATGTTTCCAATATGTTCTTTAAAAATAATTCTTTACAACCGAGTTCCTTATAAGCGGTGCCTACTGGTAACATCTAACACAACGAACGAAGACATTAAGGACATGTAAATTTCACGATAATACGAGGGCCAATATTGCAGGAGTTTTGCTGCAATGAAAGCACAATTTTGTGGGATTTCAGTACAATTTTGTGGTAATGAATTCGGCAGTTGAATTTGCGGTTTTAATATTCTGAGTTATATTCGATTTTGGGGAAGAAAGCCCTCGATTTCGATTATCGAAAACACAGTCAATTCGGCAAATTTACTTTGGTTGAAGTACATTACAGAGTCACTTACGCAAAACCAAAAATCGTCCAAGTTCCACTATTCAAACTTGCAAATTTTCGACTTTCTCTGCTGATAGGCTTCTTCAGGCAAGAGTCATGAGACTTGCACAACAACCAACGAACTTTCTCGAGTCCACTGACTTCAAATTTCCCTCTTCTTTCTCAGTGAGCCTTGGAGGTCACTCAGCTTCCTAGCTCTCAAGCTCACTGTCTGAGCTGGCTACCTCATCAATACAGGAGCTGTTGCTTGCTGAATGAAGATAGGAATTCTTGCCAGTTTTTCTTCAGTTTTTCATTAAGTTCAGCTGTCATTATTCCTATCTGCTGATATGTCGATTTTTTGCACGTTCATAAGTGGTATTTTCCTGTCTTGGCAGTGCTGAATGGCAATGGCCTCCGAGCTGAGTGTTGGAGGAGTCAGTCGAAAATTTGCAAGTTTGAATAGTGGAACTTGGACAATTTTTGGTTTTGCGTGAGTGACTGTCTGTAATCGATTATCATTCGATTTAGTGTTGGACAGTAAACCGGTTCTCACGGTGTACCGCGGTACCAAAAATGCAATGATACCAAATACTTTACTAGGGATAGACTGATATTAATATCGGTATTAACAGATATTATCGTTATGTTTGTGTTATCGGATCTGTATCAGTGTTCATTTACTGATATTTAACCGATACGACCAAGTTCCGTGAGCGCTGGTTACTCCACCTAGCTTGAGAGAAACCTTTCCTGCATAGCATCACTTGTATTCCATGACGTCATATGCACAGCAGCTTAGTGAATTCAACGCGTGTGCATTGCCAGATTCAGGGTGGCTTCTTCGAATTAGGCATATCTGCAGAGTACATTGGTTTTTTTTTTTTTTTTTTACAGTCGAAGGTACACATGCGGATCTGACACCATTGATAAAAAAAAATTAGAAATTTTCTTTTCTTGCACACCAATTTCATAATGATGAAATACGAGTTTGACTTTCTGACCCACTGACTTTTTTTAAAATCGGTATCGGTGTATCTGTATCGGATCGGTGTGTGGGGAAAAAAATCGGTATTGGAATGGTATTTTTCTGTGTAAGTCAATCCCTATGCCGTACATTGTTAAAATATCGGTATGTTACGAAAAAAGGTGCTAAAATTATAACAATAGTTCATTAGTCCTTGTGTTGTAGGGCTCAAAGCAGTGCAACAAACAGTTAAAGATCAACAACGTTAAAATTGGAATTCCAAATACACAAAAGTGAAGCCAAATTTGCGTAACTTTGGATTAAAAATGTAATAAATGTATCAACAAAACAGATTTTTCAATAAAACACGTTATTTAAAAATCGGGTGTTTGCATCACAGCACTATAACACTAGACAGTCTTACCGCCTCATTCGTAAGTATCGGAGAAAATCGAGTACCGGGGTAGCCTACTAAGCTTAGTAGCGGCACCGTCTGAAAACGTTCTGGTACCGCCCAACACTAATTTGATATCAAAATTAAATTATTTTTTTTCTCGATTTTAAACTATTTTGTTTTTCAATTTGTATCAATAAGTGCTAGCCTTCGAACAAATTATCAAGTTTGAGTAATTACATTCCTGTAAACTAAAGTTATTCCAATACTTGCAAATTAGACTTTCGAATTGTGTGTTCATTTATTGCACAAAACTACATTTTCGTATTAACACAAAGTTAGAAAGCAAGCTACCACCTTCCCCCACCCCCCTTTTGAACAGTACCACTCTTAGATTTTATTTAGTCAAATTAAGTTCGTATATTGTGCAAGTTTGGCCAATTATTGCCCCTTACTTGATTGTTAAACTTACAGCGGAATCTAAAAACAAAATCTTACTGTTGTAATTTTAGGGCATGTTTTGGAGCAATGGCTACACTATTTTAGCAATGATTAACATGGTACCGTACATAGTTGTCATATAAAATGAAATCATTATACATTTTTTTTACTAAAGTTAATGTTTTACTTGATTCTAATTTTTAGGTTAAACTTTACTTAGGGTATTTATAAGAAATTTCACAAAATTTAAAATAACTAGTCTTGTTACTTGTGGAAATTTTTCGATTTTGATTTGGCCGGATTCGATTCGATTTCGACAACTTAATAAAATCGAAATTGAATCAAAGTTTCGATTTTCGCACAGTCCTACTTTTATGTTAACAAAATGTATGATAATAAAAAAAAACCAACAGAGCATGAAAATAGGGGTGGACAAAGTGACGATTGCCGTCAAACTTTTTAACATAAATAGGCACCATGTAAGTGGTCGATGGTGACTAACTGCGCACGTCAGACAAGGGTGAATCAAGTAGGTACTCTCCGGAACATTGCTTTCGTGATAACAGCTCCAGAAATTTTGTTCCAGTGGCTAGTTGTCGATTACCGTTAGGGGTGTGCGGTTTTAATATTTTGGGTTCGATTAGATTTCGATTATTAGTCGATTTCGAAACTCGTTTTTTTCTTTTTCGATTTTAAACTATTTTGCTTTTCGATTTGTATCAATAAGGGCTAGTCTTTGAAAAAGTTATCAAGTTTTAGTAATTACATTTCTGTAAACTAATGTTACTTCTATACTTGGCGAACTTAACTTTGAATTATGTGTTCATTTATCTTGCGCAAAACTACACTTGGGTATTAACAAAAAGTTAAAAAGCAAGCTTCCACTTTCCCCCACCCCCATTTTTAATAGCACCATCCTTAGATTTTATTTATTCAAATTAACTTCATATGTGCAAATTTGGCCAATTATTGCCCCTTAGTTGATTGTCCAACTCTAACAAAGAGAGAAGGCTGTGCTGATGAATATCCAGGGACCGTCAAACCCAAACATTCAGTCCCTGCTGAGAGGAGAGTTTAATAAGTTGCTGCGGGAGAAGTGATGCACTGGCCTGCAAGTTACGGAGGCTATTGCCTCTCGCAGCATTCCAACGAACAATAGCAGACGAACGTTCATAACGAAGTAAGCGGTGATGTGGTAGCCTGACGAAGACAGTCGTTCTGAGCCCCTCCAACTCCACAAAACCTGACTGTCGAAAATTTGCAAGGATATTGGAACGGTAAATATCCTTTACTTTGAAATCTAAGCATACAAAACGCAAACATGGAAACAAAATCTTACTATTGTAATTTTAAGGCAATGGCTACACTATTTTAGCAATAATTAAAATGGTACCGTACATAGCTGCACATACAACAAAGTCATTCCAAATTTTGATTAAAGTTAATGTTTTACTTGATTCTAATTTTTATATTAAACTTTATTCAAGTGTATGTATTGAAAAAATGTGACAAAATCAAACATAATTCATCTCGTTACTCCATGGGAATAGCGTTAATCGTTGGGAATCTCGTTAATCGAATTTTGATTTAAATGGATTCGATTCGATTTCGACAAAGTGATAAAATGGATATCGAATTGAAAGTTTCGATTTTCGCACAGTCCTAATTACCGTAGACTGACTTATAAGTCTCACCCAACCTTTATGAAGACCAAAAATTAAAAAAATAAGAAAACGCGCATATAAACTGCAAATTTATAAGGTAACTGACTTTTACCAAACCACAGTAAAACATGGCTGGTAACCCAACAATTGCAAAAAACACAGCAAAACATGTCTGATGGCCTCAATCGCTAGTCCGATTCAGTACCATCTCCTGGAACTTCTGGTTCTGCAGCTTTGTCTGTATCTCACAAGCTGTCATCCTCTGTTCCATCATGGGGGTTGCTTATGCAACATTTTAAAAATCCTTTTAAAAAAATCTTTTTTAAAAATAAGGTTAAATGGTTTTTTTTTTTTAGAAATAACTTTGGAACGAATGCAGCTAGTGACTTGTGGTTTGCACCATTAGAAAGCTGTCGAAACACCGGTTAAAATGGTGTATTTGATCATTAAAATCGGTCCAATATTTAGTGAAATTATCGTAGTATCTGCATATAAGCCACATGTTTCTTTTATGTACAAAAATATATAGAAAAAAGTGCGATTTATATGCGAGTCTATACGGTATATTGTCAAGTTTTTGGTTAAAATAAATTTACTTTTTTGGTTTCATGTTCAAAGAAAGCCAATTTGAGAGGATTTTGCGCCAAGTTTTTTTTTATTTATTTTTATTTGTGACGTTATGCTGGCATTTACTGAATTTTGCGATAATTAAGTAGTAAAGTGATTGTGCACCTGCAATTAAGAATCCGAAAAATTCAAGACAAGGTTCGCTCACTTTAACACACTAGATATACAGGCATACACTACGGTTTGCTAATTTTTGACTCAATCTGGTGGTTTCTTTAAGTTTTTAGGACTTCTACTGCATCATTCTTTCCTTGGGCCACTTGTGAATTCGAAATTTGGCGGTTGTATTGCCTCTGGTATTAATAGGGTTGCATGCTTGGTTCCAGGGTTAGGAAAAATCATAATTTTTGTTGCAAAAGAGCAACAAAAAAAAAATAAGATTTTAAAAATTTAAATCAATAATTTTTTGATCAAATCAAATTTTGTTAAAACTCGAGAAAACTGTTCCAGTTGTGGGAAACCGCGTGTACAAAAAACTTGCGTTAAAACAAATTATTTTAGTAGTTGTAGGATACAGTTGCATATTCAAGAAACTTCAACAGTAATTATGAAATATTAATTATACCCTACCGCGGAGAGGAGAGTGTCAAAGTGAAACGAGTAATTACGATAGGTAACTTAGCTAAGTAGGCAATTGTTTCATACTCAATGCCATGAGAATTAGTACAAGGGGAGGAAATAATTTTGTACAAAACATCTTGAACAGTAATTAAAGTAACATAAACCGTTGTTTCATACTGCATATCTCAAGATAGATTCAATTACGAGGACAGGTGAGTAGGTATTGTTTCATACTCAAATTAGCTTCTACAGTATGTAACTGGTCAGCCTATATGACAACTTAGTAGGCTTTGATTTCATGCTCAACATAGACTTAGCTCAACGCATTGTAATTATGAGAACTTAAGCTTTCATACTCAAAATATCTTAAGAATTTTACAAGTAACGCTTAAATTCAAAAAAGGAACTACTCAATCGTATTTTGCCAATTTTCGATGGGCTGTTGACGAAAAGATGTAAAATTTCAGTTCACCCATCTTCTTCAGGCTCCTACAATAAGTGCTTCTTTCTGTTTGCATAGTTGTTTTGCTCTTGCTATCTTCGTTAGCAGACGACTACGCAGGTTTGTATCGTAGGCCGCTGTATTCACTGGGGGAACCCTCTCGTGTTTTCTCTGCCAGTTTCGCGCGAGATGCTCCCCAATTCTTTCTAATGAGATGTCGGATTCCTGGATTGGACGGGCCTCGTAGGTTCATAAAGGGATTGCCAGAATTAATTTTGCGCTGGATAGCAAGCGATTCCAGACTTCTTAGGTGTCGTTCACTCCTAGAATTCGATGTTAAAAGTGTTGTTTACGCGCTCCATTTAATCGTGTGGCCATGCAGTGAGATGCTATGCTATTAGTTGCGCCCTGACTTCGTGCGTCTGCCATCTGCTGGCCCACTCTTGTGTGTACTCCTTTCCGTGTTTCACCAATATATGCATCATCACACTCACTACATGGCACTCGAAACACGCCCACAGCTGTGTTTGGGACAATTTCAAGCTCATCTTCCATTACTTCTTTCTCTTGATCTCGCAGCCTTTTCCACTTGGTCTTCTACTGGTTTTCGCACGAGTACTGACTTCAAGTTGTTTCCATATTTAGCAAACGACTTCAGGCCACACTTCCCCTCATTCAGTCCTCTCACATGGGATCCTTACGCGCCAGGGGTGTACGCTACCAGGTTTTTCAATTCAATACCGATACCAATACTTTAATATCTGAGTATTGGTATCTCGATACTAGGGATGTGCGATACTCGAAATATTCGAGCCGAGCCGAGTATGAAACTTGTACTCGAACTCGGCTCGCTGCTCGCGTCCGTACTCGAAAAACTCGAATCCGGCGAAAATGCGATAACTTCGTTAATGTTTGGCCGTTTTTGACATTCTAATATACCAAATCGATCGTCTCGACGAGAGCTTTCCAGTGGTGCAGATTAAAACCCAATAACTGAAACCATTTTCAAGTTATATCCTTAAAACTGGAAAACCATAACCAACACAGTCAACTAAGCACCATCTTTGTTCCTATAATCTTAACAAATTAAAGGGAAACTTGCAAACAAAATATTCCCATCAAATACTCGAACTCGGCTCGATACTCGATTCTTCTGTTGTAAACTCGGCTCGGCTCGACTCGAATTAAAATTTTTCTACTCGCACATCCCTACTCGATACCGATACTTTCTTGATATTAATACTTTCCTCGATACCGATACTTTTCTCGATACCGATACCTTTTTAAAGAAAGCAGTAGGAATAGACAAAGTCAAATAACTTCATTTGTAGCGTCCTTTATTCCTTCATTACAATTTCCGTTCAGACAGAAATATTTCAGATGTCAGTAACGTTAAGCTGAACTTCTTTGTTACGTTAAAAAATTAACCTTAAAAGTTTGCATAAAGGCCTATTAGTATTAATGAAAAAAATTCTTAATTGTAATTAGTGTAGTACACACAACTGTTCAGCATAGAAATTTAAAAATAAACTCGGACTAGGCTACATAGAATTTACTTATAATTTTATGTTATTTCATGTTACAAATAAAGCAATACAGAACAAATTATATATTATATGTACTTAAGAAAGAAAGCATCAAATGGGTTGGTTTTTTTTTACTTGCGTGCTTGTTTAATTTGATTGGCTTTCTGGATTCACTAAGTGTACTTTTTAAGTATACATTTTATAAAATCATATTACTTTATGTATGAAAATATATTTGAATTTAATATTTGTAATTTATTAACACAAACATATCCAGTTAATAAAAAAAAATCAATTTAAGTTTAAAACAAGATAGTTCAGGGCTCGAATTGTCTTAGAAAAATTGCACAGCAGAAATGCGATACAAAATGCAAATTTGCGTAGCAGTCACGAAAAAATGATTAGCAACTTTTAAAGAATAATTTTTTTTTGTAAAAAGAATACAAAAAGTTTACTTTATTTGAAACAATAGCTATTTTTGTTTCACTTTTACTTTGCTACATGCACGAATACTTGGTCAAGATTATGGAATCCGATGCATGTTAAGACTATTCTGACCCGTGTCTGAAACGAAAGCTCCACCATCTAAATACCGAAGGTGACGGTAGGACTAATGATTTCCCAGAATGCATGTGCGACGCTTGGCCTGCCTATAAAGTAGGAGGGTTTAGCATCTCCATGTCAGCCAACATGATTATGACTACGCTGTTATGTTGTCTCGTTTAATACAGTTGCATCGCTAAACTGCGATACATTATTTAATTTTGCATCGCTAAAGTTTAAATTTGTGGTGCAAATTGCGATGCGATACCGCTCATTTCGAGCCCTGTAGTTGCATAGGATTGTTGCTGCCAGGATGCATGCCTAATGCTTAGTGATGCTAAAATGCCTAAAGATCTTTGCTTTCCAGAAATAAAAAAATAAAAAATTATGTATACAAATATAAATAAAATATTTTTAAATTTTTAACTTAACACAAAATATTGAATTTAATTTTTTTTAATGTCAATCAAGTTTAACAAATTAGTTACTTTTATTTTTACGGAAATTACCCATCATGCATTGCACTCTTCAATTTCAAATTGGCTGCTCATGTTCAAGCTGGAGTAAAACGCTGGTGAACAACAGATACCAGCAATGTTGTAATAATAAAGTGTTAGCTTCCATAAACAGTCAGCAATCAACTGTAACGTATTCTTTTCCAGTAATCACCGTTCTTCTTGGGATTTTATGATTTATTTGGTGTGGTTTGCACTCACAGAGGGTCAATAGGTAGGTGGCCCATTAAAACGTGGAACCCAAGGTGAAGCTGCTGCTGCTGCTACTAAACGTTAGGCCTATCAGTGACAAATCTACAACGATGTAAAATCTTGAAATTAATTTTCTGTGCCAAAACCTCTTCGATATTCTCTTAATACTGCAATATTTTTTAAACTAATGATACTTTATCGATACCTTCGATACTACCGAAAATCGATACCAAGTTTTGGATTTTCGATAACACTACCGATACCAAGACAGTAACGGAAATAGTATCGAAATTCGATAGTACACGTATCGCACACCCGTTACGCGCATCCCATTGGTATCGCTAGTGCTATTTTTACTTTCTCTCTCGGAGGATGTTTCTTGATTTCCAATCGCAGTTGCCTCTTTGATCATTTTACTGTGCATACCAGGGGGAAACCCTCCATCAATAAACTTTCCTCCAATGTTTCTTGCAAGAAACATCCTCCGAGAGAGAGAGTGAAAATAGCACCCTATATTTCTAGCGATGCCAATGGGATGCACGTACGGCTAACCTATATGAGAGGGCTGAGTGAACAATTATAACAAGAGTTGAAGAAGTATGGCCTGAAGTCATTTACTAAAAAAGTATGGAAACAACTTGAAGTCGATACTCATGCGAAAACAAGTAGAACACCGAGTGGAAAAGACAAGACAGAAGAAAGTAATGGAAGATGAGCTTGAAACAGTCCCAAACACAGCTGTTGGTGTCTATCGAGTGCCATGCAGTGAGTGTGATGCTGCATATATCGGTGAAACATGGAAAGGTGTACGCACAAGAGTGGGCAGACGTATGAAGTCAGGACGCAACTAATTGCATCGCATCTCACTGCATGGACACTGGCCACACGATTAAATGGAGTAAAACAACAACACTTTTAATATCGAATTCTAGGAGTGATCGACACCTAAGAAGCCTGGAATCACTTGCTATTCAGCACAAAATTAATTCTGGCAAGCCCTTAATGAACCTACAAGGCCCATCTAATCCTGGAACCTGACATCTGACTAGGGGTGGCACAATAATCACAATAATCGATTATTCGATATGGCGATAAAACGTTTGTCCGATTATCATATCTCACTTTTTGCGACTTATCGAATTATCGTGCAAATCCCCGATCATTAAACTGCTATATCTTGGAAGTCGTAATAGCTAGAAACAAGACGTCTGCAGCGTCGCGTGCGGAATTACAAGGACTCTCCAACCTAGTGTGATATACTGTTGCTAGCCACTTTAGCTGATTAGAGAGTTAGTTTAATGCAAACAATATTTAAGTATTAACTAGGGATGTGCGATACTCGAAACATTCGAGCCGAGCCGAGTATGAAACTTGTACTTGAACTCGGCGTCCATACTCGAATTCGGCGAAAATGCGATAACTTCGCCAATTTTTGACCGATTTTGACATTCCAATATACCAAATCGATCGTCTCGACGAGAGCTTTCCAGTGGTGCAGATTAAAAGTCAATAACTGAAACCATTTTTAAGTTATGTCCTGAAAACTGGAAAACCATTACCAAACAGTCAGCTAAGCACCATCTTTGTTCTTATTATCTTAACTAATTAAAGAGAAACTTGCAAACAAAATATTTCTATCAAATACTCGAACCCGGCTCGATACTCGATTCTTCTGCTGAAAACTCGGCTCGGCTCGAATTACAATTTTTCTACTCGAACATCCCTAGCATTAACCTTTTCCCACTAAATCCGGCCGCAACCGCCCGCGAAAAACGCAGCCGTTTTTCCTCAATCCGCCCGCAACCGGCCGGCTCGCTTAGAGTTCGTTTGGAGCGCATGGAATGGCATGGAATAGGTTTAAAAACGCGGCTGAAAGCTCGTGGTGGTTGCCGACAGATCGGAACACTTGCTACAGCAGCTGACAGATCTTTTAGCCAATGACAATTGTCGTTATACGTGATCAACCGCGGACACCCAATGAAACTGCTCGTTTCGTGAGGAGCTTCGTTGCCTAGCACGCTGAAGGTAGTTGGAAAGCCTCTGGAAAGAGGAAGCGCTGTGACCTTGAGCCGACTACCAAGCGTCCGATACCATGTTGTAGAGCAATGGCGACGTCAAATTTGAAGCTAATACTTCGTTTTCACAAAGATTGTGTGCGTTGGCAGACGAAAAAAAAAAACAAATCGGACAATAATTTGGCCAAAACGTCTTCGTCATCGTAAGATATTAGCCCTCGAAATCCCACAAAGATGATCGTGATGTACGGATAGGCTAATGGAAAAAAAACAACCGCTGCGTAATGGCGGCGGTCATGAACCGAAACGGGACAGTACGTAGGAAAAATTTGACAGACGGTCGACTATTTTTTTCATTTTTGGACAACATTGGACCATTCCACGATCTCCCAGTAGGTTTATCTTCAAATTGATTACTCTCTATTCATTACGGATACTTTTTATTTGGCGATTTTACTGTATAAATAATTGTTTTGGGCCAACTCGTCAAACAACGCAAATGTTCACAATGACACGAAGGCGGCACAATTCAAATAAAAGCTTACGATTACATCGGCATAAACATCTTCACAACCTAAATTAGTACTACAGTCTACAGATTATTGGCTTGAAGAAGAATTTTTATTTTGCGAAGATCTATACAGGGTGTAAAAACTATGCAAAAAAACCGCGATATGAAAAATGTTGCACGTAATTATTATTTGATCACTCAATTACGATCCGGTCTTCAAAAGTTCGACCCTACCTATCAATCCACAGACCTAATGTTTACTAGTTTTATAATCTTTCAGCTATATAGGAAGAGATGATGGAATTACGCAGGTTTGTGTATTGGTTTCGTCCCCCCCCCACCTTTTTGCTTTCGTTCTTTTATTTTGCAGTAGTTTTTTTCCCCACAAATGACAACCTAAACGAAAGCAAACAAAAACCTAAGGAACTCAATTTGAGAACAAAAACAAAATAAAAAATTTAAAATAAGGCTACGAAAAAAAAAATTAGTTGTTTCTCAGGCCCTGCCTGGTAGTCAAATTTGCCCCTTGTCGATGCTTTTTATTTGCTAGTTCAAGCTAAATTTATTACCGTTACAAGGAAAAGCAATTCAGTTTGCTGAAAATAAGTATTATTTAGCCTAAATTAACCACTTTTCAGCTCCGTAAAATTAAGTGTTTTGCAAGTTTTTCCGTAAAATTAAAATGCAAGTGTTCTGAGCAGTTGAAAGTAAGTCTTGAGTTACTTTCAATAAAATAAAAAATAAAATAAAAAGCCTGGTGGCCTGGTTACTTTTTGATGAAAATACCCGAGAAACCAACTTATTTCTTTTCACGGCCTAAAGAGTTTTTTTTTTTCAAGCAGTAGATCTATACAGGGTGATTTATAAAGTACTGAAAAAGGCCGATAAGATGTAGACTTAATGACAGGAGTACTGTATTTTATTTTATTGGCACATGAAAGAAACGCTGTGCAAACCTAAACACATGCTTGCCAGTGTGCATCCCTAGAAATCATCATTATTTTATGTTTTTTTTTTTTATATGGCTACATGTCTAGGTCAGGACTACATTTCACAGGCATAATTTTCAGTACTTTATGAATCAACTGCTGAAATGGAAAATTAAAATTGGCTGGCAAAAAGACTGCATATGTTGAGACCTCGTATGGCTACGATTACTACCATATTACAAAAAAAAATTGTAAAACTGGAAACTCTTTTAACTAATAAAGCTAGCTATTAAAGATGTATTAGGCCTACCACACCACAATATGCTTGCTTTACTGTGGTGTGGTGGGCTTCACTGCACCAGTAGCTGCCCCTTAAAGGCACATAAATCCCTCCGTTCTGGCCGCTTTACTCTGCGTCACCTACGCTAAAATATAGTTCAAACGACCGCAGCGCGCATGGCTATACGACACTAGTCATACTGATTTCGGGGCCGCTGCAACGCGACACATCGTACGACCAAGTCGCAAACTTGTGAGAAGGATTAATTATCCTTCCTCCAGGGCCGCGGCTTGCCAGCGATGTGGCGGGAGTTATATACCGCTCGGACCGAGCCGTTTAAAACAAGCCTAATAACATTCACGCGCCACTACTGACATCTGCATCGTACCCTTAGACCAGCAAATGAAAGGTAAATCAGTTTATATAAAACTATTTCCGGTAATGTATCGAGTGAAACTGTTAAAATATACTGGAGGGAGTTATGTGCTTTTAAGAAAAATCTGGGTCAAATCCTGCTGAGGAGGAGAAGCACTAAACCTGGTAAGATGCATGAGTGGGAAAGGGTAAAAATAGCAGCACAACTGCAAAATTGTTCCTACATGGTGAGGAAGTAATGGACAATGGCAATTGCATTTTCAGGTCTACTGGCCAAATGGCGAGTGCCACACAAATAACATTCGTGAAGGTTGCGCTGTAGGCTCAGAATTTGCTTTATCGATATATTAACAATTATCGCGATAATTTTAAAAATTTTATCAGGATAAAATTTTTTTTATCGTGCCATCCCTACATCTGACATCAAATTTAAGAATTGGGCGAGCGTGTCACACGAAAATGGCACAAATAAAACAAGAGTGGGTCCCCCCAGTGAATACAGTAGGATGGTACAAACCTGCGTCATTGTCTGCTAACGAAGATAGCACGAGCAAAACAACGATGTACACAGAAAGAAGCACTTATTGTGGGAGCCTGAAGAAGATATGAGGACCGAAATTTTACATCTTTTTGTCTACAGCCTATCGAGAATTCGAAAAATACGATTGAGTAGTTCCTTTTTTGAATTTAATCGTTATTTGTAAAAATCTGAGAAGGCAATGTGAAAGTAAAGAAAAAACTTTACCACATTTACGCAAAAATCATAAACAAGCACGGTTTTTTACTTAAATTCTGCACGATACCTTTTATACAAGCAAATGCCTACAAATACTTACCTCAACGTCAAAGCGAACTCCACACACACAGGAGATAACATTCTGACATTGTATCAAAACATTCCTTGAAAGAAAAAACATAAATACCATTAACAATAAGAAATTTCGGTACAACCTCGATTATCCAAACTTATTGTAATGCACAGGGATATAACATAAAATACAATGTAATTCTTTTAATAAAATGTAACTTTTTTTTTTTTTTTCTTTTTAAAATTTTGACGAGCCTTATGTCAGCCGAAGCAATTAATGCTTGATGGCTGAACCGGCTCAATTTTGAACATTACCAGATTTTTGAGGCTATTGAGGCTATAAAAAAAAGTTGGTTCTTAGACCCTACCGCACCTATTTGACTATTTAGGAAAAAGCCCGATGCATCAACAATAACATTTACAGGTTTAAAAAATGGTCCTAGTAAAGCATAAAAATATAAAATTTTCATTCTTATATTTTTAAAAACGTCTAGATTCATACTCTGGAACATAGCAGACGACATTACTTACGTACGGAGGAAAATATGCAATATTCCAGACAAGCAAGAACGATTAAACAATTCTTGGCGAATTTTCTATATCAATTTGCTGTGTATGGAAATTACCTAGCCGCCTATCATCTTCAGGCACGAAACAAAAACTCCGAACACCACCACTTATTTACAGTTCATTACTCATTAGATTTGAAATTGGCGTTAACTTGGCCTCCCTGAAGCCTGCCCAATGAGAAGTCCCAGAAACTCCTAGCCGAAATAACGACAAATGAAACTTAATGTGCATTTGCTATCAGAACTGTAGGCTGTTAATACTCTTGCAAAAAAAATAGCTAAGAAAAATTAGTCTTCCAACAGTGCTGAGATGAACAGTCTGCGGGAAGAAAAATTCTGGGGACAAAAATTCCAAACACTGACACAATCAAACTTATATTAGGTACTACATAATTTTGTCCCCGTTTTACTAATTCTCTACCATCAAATCACCCCTAAGTCGTTTGCTACTTTGGTCCAGTTTTCTTTACTTCTTTTCAGTCTTTTATTACCAGTACAAGATATTTTTCACTATAAAATAAGAAATTAGTTCAAATGGTTGCGATTATTCGTAAAAGAACGTGGAAATATATTACAAGTTCTTTAATTTATTTAGAAACTGTATTGCAAAGTTAGCCATCTAGGATGACGCCAATCACTGCCACACGCCACTTCCGTGAAGTGTATAACCACTATTGAAATTATACCACTAAGTACTTTTACGGATTAGATGGCACCATTTATTTCTTCTTCATTTAACTTACCACTGGCTAGACAATGCTTTCTGACTAATAACTTAATTAACGAGCGAGCTAGTATTCTCTGATCATGGATTTGAAATATCCAGAAGTGACAAACATTATTGACACTGACAAGGTGCATGCACCACCTTCTTGAATGTTGGCTTTTCATATTGTCCAACGACAACGCTTTAAGTCCAGGCACCGCCTAAGTGGCAGAACAATAATGTACCGTCCTCTCAGCAAGAAAATGAGACATTTCGAAACAATTTCAACTTCGAAAAATTTGTCTTAACAACATGGTCCAAATGGGGTTTCTCGCTTTTTTTAAAGGGAAAACCTTTGCCTAGTACTCTGAAAACATGCCTAAATGAAATCCGGAGATCGGGATTAAATTGTGAGAAATTTTTTTTTAATTTTTAAGTTTTAACGAGTACTGTATTAATGCACAGTGTAATTCCACACTTAGAATTTATTTTTTTTTAATCAGAATTCTAAAGACTTTCCAGGTCCTAGGCAAACCATCTGTTAAAGTAGCACTATCACCAATTGAAAATTGTACGAAAATACTGTGGCGCCATCTAGCGGCAGTGATATTGTTAACCTTAGGTGCACAAGGTTGTACCAAATTTTCACTCAATAATTAAGGAGGCTCGTTGCTTGTTTTGTTAAAAGAAATAGCATTGGGCATTCCTTCACTGAGGCAAGTAAGTGCTAGATAGTACTAGATAGTGCTAGATAGTGCTAGATGTTACCTAGATTCTGCAGATTTGGAATCGGTGGTATTGCTACTTTCAGGAGGCCAATTTTGAAAAATAAAATTGGATTCTAATCTGTTGCAGTCCACTCTACCCAAAATTAGTTTTGCGTATTAGAAAGACAACACACTGAAACAAATAAAAATGGGACATTAACTAGGCTTGGAGACTTTGTTTTACAAGATTTCTAACTCCTATCTTAGTAAGCCAGATACTAGATTTTAAGACGCACTTTTAGACATTTTATGGGGGAGACAACTTACACACAAGTATCTACGATACTCGAGTACTAACCTCCGACATACTGGGCATAGAACAGAATCCTTCAGGTTGTCTTCACACTCACACGGAATGTAACTTTCAACTAGTTGTTCTTGATAAAGGGCCAATAACTCGTGTTCTAAAAGCACAAATAAATGATTTCTCTTTACTCTTGAAATGATAAATGGTAAATGTACGCACTATGTAGTACTAATTTTTAGTGCATCTCGCCAAGCCCAACGTAAAAACCAGTTCATTTGCCGGAATCAGTCTCCTGGATAGAAAATTATGCTAACTTCCAGAAAATGGAGCCAGAAACGCACAGATGCGTGCATATTGTCATTACGAAGGTTTGTGTGGTTAGAAATTTAAACTGATTTGCGTTGGATTTAGGAGTGACGATCAAACTAACTTTCTGAATAAATGAGAATAAAGGCAGTCAGCACTTGAAATCAAGCTGCTCTCTCCCAGAGATCTCTAGATAGACCGTTTCACCCTTGTTTGGGTTCGGAAGTGGAGGTGGAGAATACTCTGGATGAGAGCAAAGGTACCACGCTGGTGGTAGTAAAGAAGCTCAAAATCGAACCGATTTCAGCAAGCTACAAAGCAAAAACTACTGCTTATTTGGGGATCCATTCTACTGAATGTGAGGCACCCAATATAGGCCCATAAATGACAGACAATCACTTGAAAATAGAAATTCTACCAGGGTAAGGTAACTTACTGCAGTAGAATTGAGGTTCTCCGAGTGGGAAACGATGAAGTTTGCGTTACGAATAGGATCTCCGTGTCACCAATCAGCGCTTTGTAACCTACTCACACTGCATATTTACTCCAGCAAATATGCAAAAACTTGTGAAAATCGCCACTTCCCACTACCTTTTCACCAGAACAGATTCTGAGTTGCCCGACAGGAGGCGGTGCCTCTGACCCGGCTCTCTCCTATGGCCTCTGCACATCAGACGACCCACAGACCCCAAAAAATCAGGCGCTGCCGTGTCCGTTTACAGATCCCTGGTAAATAACGTCCGTGTGCCATGCGTCCCTCTAGTGACCCCCCCCCCCCCCAGCCAATGATGGAAGGGACGCATTGTTAAATATATCTACAGACGCCTCCAGAATCAGCCACGACTTGCTCACCGATTCCCCTTTTCATCAGTGAAATGTCCCGACATGAACCTGTCCAGAAGCGACCGCTCAGGAATCCGGTTCGTGACCAACACAACAAGCCTACCTGCCAAAATCTGATATGCAACCGTTCACCAACCTCCGTGCACAGAAGACTCTCTGCCAAACCTAGTAGTCATTGCAATGTTGTAACGGTAACCTCTACCTAAGCACACACTTTGCAAACCAGTTGCAAAAAGCTACGTAGCTTATGCTTTGGCACGACCAATTGTTCCATTTCTGAATCAATAACCATCCCAAGGAATAGCAACATATTGGCGACACAACACTTTTTTTTTTTGAATACCGAAAAATCGGTCGACTCAGCATTTCTACTTTGGTTCAAGTTCATGACTTATACTCAGTTTCATCACGCAAAACCAAAAGTCGAAGATCTTTAAAGGTTTTCCCCTCGAAACTTGCAAACTTTCAACAACCTTTACTGGTTGTCTTTGTCAGGCAGTTAAGCCACGTACCGGCACCCACACTCACAATCATTCCAAACCCAACGAACTTCCAAATTCAAAACTCCCTCCTCTTCACATCACAGATCTTCGACATTTGGTGTTGCGTGATCAAACTGTGAATATAAGTCACAACACTCTTCACAAATTTTGGGAAAACCCAAAACGGAGCAACATTCCGAACGCCCGTCGCACATTCAATTCCACTTTCCCAGCTGGTCTGCCCAAAATCCTACAGACACATGAAAACTAGCACACCACATAAGCGAAGAAAGCAGGGATCGAAATAGCTCGTGGCATCCGTGGCAAATACCACGAGGCAGGTGTTAATCAAGTAGCACGCAAAAATTTCATAACACACTGAAATTTTTGCAGTATAGTTCAAAACTCGTTAATAACGAATGGCAGTATTTTTTCCTTCCTTTGTTTTGAGTGTAAACTCTTAAGATGCTCAAGGGAGTTTAATGTGCAAGGCCCTTTACTCTTCAATTTTAACCCTGATCGAGCAGTCAACAAGTGGTTCAATGCTTGTAATCGAATGCCTTGCTTTTAATGCTAAAAAAATATTAAGTGCTCAAATTAAAAGGAAACCAGGTGATATATGGAATAGGGCTGGTACTTTCCGGTTTTTTAGTTATCCGTTTAACCGGTTTTTTTTTTCGGTCGGTTACATGAAAACCGTTTTTACGTTTTCAGCCAAAAAAAAAAAGGTAAACAAAATTTCACACCTGCGTATTTACTTTATCAAGAATTTTGACTTTATGTAGCTTTATAATTTCTACAAGATGGCTTAGGCCTATTTACGACAACGTAAGCCAAAAACAAAACAAAATTAACACAACGTTTTGTTATTAATGTTCCATTCATTTCAAAGTATGAGCCAGAAAAATTAGCATGTTTTGAGTTTTCGGGTAGCAACGCATTTCGTTTACGTGTTATGACGCCGCTTCGCTCGCGCTAGGTATAGACGAGTCCACTTCTCCACGACGCGGGGAGGGCAGATGCTGGCCAGCTTGTAATTAACTGCTTCGTGTACGCGCTGACTATCAGCAGTTTATTTCAAAGAAAGTAAGCAGCTTCGATGGGACAACAAGCCAACGCGGATTATTTGTAAATAAGCTGCCCCCTACCCACTCCGGTTTTCTACTTTCACTGATTTTGAGTGTTTGGATTAGTGGGCCTAAATGATGCCACTTGGCTATTTTGGGCTCGTTCACCGCGGGTTTGGAATGGTGCCCGCATCAAACGTTTTTCGGATATGGGTTTTAAAATCCGTGTAACCGAACGTGGAACAGTTTCCGGTTAACCGTGTAACCTATCCCAGCCCTAATATGGAATGGACACTTTACTCTTTATTGGTTTTATATTAATGATAGTTGAACTCCCCCATTTATTTATACCCGACTTTTTAAGGACTGTTCATTGAGGATTAAAAATCACAGAAAATATGCCCCGGTGGAGTATACACCACTGCCACGAGGTGCTCCTGGCAACTTTTGTAATGAGCAAGAAATCCTTATTTCCAGGTCTGGAAGAAAGCACCGCACTAAGTCAATTAAGTCATAAAAATAACGGTATGACTTTGAAACAAAACACTGACCCCTGCCAAGAAAACATCAAAAGCCTGTGTGCCCTCACAGCAACCAGAACAGTGTAATACGTGTGCGACAAGTGAATCTGCACCATCCGCCAGTCCCAGTTCATGCTGTCTATCACTATGGATAAAGTGTCCAGCTGACAACTACGCACTTGCACATATTCATTTAACCTCTTCAGGTTTAGTATCACGCGGAGGGAACTGTCCGGCTTTGCAACAAGGAAAATAGGGGACGTAAAACCAGTGCTCAACCATATCCTGTCACATCATCTCTCGGAATTTTGGGCAAATTCTGCAATCACCAGACACCCAGGGCTAACCCGCCGTCAACACAATGGCGGCGCACATCCTGAGCCTACATTAACAACCTTAAGCATGGCCAATACCCGGGGGTGACGCCCCCAATCGTCTTCCATGCGGCCTCCCAGCCAATCAAGCCCGCGACCCACCGTTCATTCATTCGAAGATCGACAACCACTAATCTCGCGCTAGCGCGTCGTGGGAACAATGCCACTGTCATGTAGGTATGTTTCGAATTTGTGCTTCGTGCTGTTCTGATGAAGGTGAATGGCCCTAAAACTTCACCGAAAACGTAAAAGAGAGAACTTCTGTGTTCTGGACGAACTAGTAAAATTTTCCGTTGGTGATAAAACGTAAATCTTCAATTTTTATGACATTCATTCCTTCAACACTTTTCTTTCCTCACACAATGCTAGCCCTTAATCCTTCCAACTTTTCCAAACCTCGCATCTCAAGAAAGGCATTCACCGAACTGCTCGATGTCTTTCAACAACTATGGCTCTTGCCATATCTTAATCACATCAGGCCTTTCATTTCCAGCTAACACAGCCACCAGAACAATGCTTCTTTTCACATCTGTCATTTTGGCCGCCTCAGCATTTTCCAAAGAACACCATCTTGCGTACACATATTCATTCCAAGATTTCAGATTCAGAATAATTTGCAGTGAAAACTATCCAGTTTCGACACCAAGAAAATCGGGGAAAAAAATCCAACAGACCCATTCGGAACTACCTCAATCACGCCTTGCGATTATAGTAGGGATCGACCGGACTGCCTACATGCCGGTACCACCGGCCCCGGTTCCTTGAGCAGCCGGTACCAGTTCCAGATCCATTCACCGGTGTTGTTTATAACCACCTTTCAGTACTAGTAATCTAGGTCAAACAGTTTAAGCACCATGTTAAACATTTTCACAAAACCCTTTTATTTTCATTGCACAAGAAAAGTAGGTTACATTGTTAGTTAAAGGATATTTTGATTCGATTCATGAAAGATACCCTAAGTGGGGTTTCAAATAGGACCATAAAGTTTAAAGTTCTAAAACTTCGACACACGAGGTGGTTCACAAAAATGCATAATCTGAAATTGTTGGAAATTTGTTTAATAAACGTGCAAAAGGAACCATTTTTCTGAATAGAAAATCCATTTCTGATTCCGAAAAAGTGCGTCCTATTTTTCGTACATTTTTAAAAATCGTCGACATTCTTTCGGTTGCACAGTACCGATGATGCACCGAGCAAAGCTGAATATTTTTGTTTTCAAAGTTCTATTTTAAAACTTTCGAAAATATATCCACCTTTTTCGTAATCAGAAATGGATTTTGGATTTCGGACAAATTTTCATGTTGTGCTGTTTTTTGTGGACAGTTCTTTACTATGCTTACGGATCGTTTTTTTCTTTGATTTTGAGCCATATTAATAGCAAAATAGCGGGGGGAAATAAAGTTCGACAAGCACGATGCACGTGTTTTGGTCGTATCACTGAGTAACCTTGTATGGGGTCAACACTAGCTCAATATCGTGCTTCCGCGTTGACGCAAAGGCTGGCGACGCGAACTTATGATTATGAACTGACTGGCGTCCCATACAATCGAAGTACCGCACATAAAAAAAAATTAAATTGATTTAATCTCAATCAAATCAAACTAACGAATTAAGAAAGGAAAATATATTTAATTTTTATAATTTTATTTGGCATCAGTTGTGTTCCGGTTGAACGTTAAAACCGTTAAATGAATGGCGAATTAGCTGCAGATTGAAACCAATATGGCGACGCTGTTCTTCAACCACGCCGCTACCGTAGCTCTGTCAATACGAAGCAGCAAACGAAATATTCCTAGTTGAAGGGGTAAATCAACACAAATTCATATTTAAATTAAAGTTTATTGCGAACTAAAATTTATTACGAAGATACTTTATTTAATTTTTTTTTTATCGCGCATTGCTTGCAGCGATAATTGCCGGTCGTATGACCGGCAGACAAAAGTTGGAGTCGGTCCGGTCGTGGCCGGTGTAGCCAAAACCGGCCGGTCCAAAAGATCTGGACCTGGTCCGGTCGATCCCTAGATTATAGTTCTCGTTGCGAAAATCGTTCTCGGGCAGTCCCTGCCACACTGCCTTAACCGGAGGCAAACCTCATAGGCCAAACTCATGCCCTTTATCATCCGTAAGCTTATTACACATTTCGAAGCACGGATGCTTCCTGCTTGCCATACAGGCCTACATACAGGCCACGGTATTGTCAACTTTTTTGTGTTCTTAATTTGTGCTCACGGAGCCTTAATACAGGGTGGTCCACAAAAAACTGACAACCCAACATTTTCTACGTCCAACTTTTCTAGCTAGCACTTCTCAGAACCAGGATAGTACAGAAATCAAATCTAATGAAATGGGAAGTTTTCATCCTATCCTGTTTCTGAGGGGTGCTAACTAGAAAACGTAGACTTAAAAAATCTTGGGTCGTCAGTTTTTTGTGGACCACCCTGTATTTAGCCAAAATGTATGTGGGAATTGTTTTATGAAATTACGCCAATAGTAACCGTCTCACTTTAACAAGTAGTATTAATAATAACAAAAACATGTGGTCTTTCCTCACCCCCTCATGAAACTCATTCGTGGAATTTTCACCCAAAGTGTGGAGTACAGTACTATTACACTACCACCGCCACGATTTCACTTCGTTTTACTCTCACTCCACAATGTAACCACTCCTGTTACGAATTCTTATGCAGCGAACCATTATTGCTCGAAATTCAACACCATTCTAGTTCCAACTGCTCACCAGTTCAACGAGAAACACTCACCTCGCGAGCTGCCATCTTGACCCACAATCAAACTCTCGTGCTAGCCTCAATCTGCTAGCCTCCTTTCCTACTACAGTAGATAAACCAGCCGGCTGCACTCGATACTACCGTAAGTCTCTACTCAGGCTATCATTCATTCGGGATGCACCGATGTGCTCAAATGCCGATACCAATGTCCAATTCCGATGTTGAAAAAACATTGGCCGATATCCGATTCCGATAACTGTGGTCCGATGTTTAAGAAAGTAAAATGAAACTAAGTTACATTTTTATGGAGTCAAAAATAATTAAGAGGATTTCAGAAATAAAATTAAAATTTTCTGTAGGCCAAAAATTTAGCTCCCAGAAATTAGTTGTAAGCATACCTGTCACAAAATGATGTAGAAATTTGTGGACTTCCGATGTTTTAACATCTATCTAAAACCGATGCCGATGACCGATGTAGCGAAAAAAGGCTGATTTCCGATGTCTGATGGCAACATCGGTGCACCTCTATCATTCACCATACTAACGTTGAAAAACAAAGTCGCCAATGCTCACTTCATTCACCAGAGCACTCGACGACTGCACGCGCCAGCAGCAAGAAAAAGAGCATGGTGAGCTGGCAGTGAGGGGTTGATGTGATGATTTTCACAAGTTTTTGTATAATTAGCTAATTACTGGAGTAAATATGCAGTGTGACATAGGTTACAAAGCGGCGAGAGGGAGATTCCTATTCACAACACAGACGAGGAGGGCTCCACGAAGGAGAATCAAGCTTCTCTCAGCCACAAATCTCTAGACAGATGGTGTTGTCCTTGTTTGGGCTATCAGTAGAGAAAACTCTGTGGATGAGAGCAATGGCACCATCAACAGCTGGATTACAAGTGATGAACTGCTATTAATAGGCCTAAATATTGATGCCTAACATTCAGTAGAATGGAGACCCAACCAAGCATTAATTTCTGCTTTTTAGCTTGCTGAAATCAGTCCGGTTTTGTGCTCACAAAATAAAGGCAAATGACTGAATCCAGAACAGATTCGTGAATGATCTCATAATTGCTAACAATTCCGTAAAGTAGTAAACACACTCCCTATAGACACACGGTTCCACAAGAACACACAGAAAAAATTCAAGCACTTTGAAGTACTTTTTCTAAAGTACAGTAACACAATATTTCAACCAGTGCTTTTCACGAACAATATAATTTTGTCAAGGACCTTTATTAGTCAATAAGGCTGTACCGAACAGATTTTGGCAGATTTTGAGCCGATCGCCAAAAATCGGTTCAGCGAACAAAACACCTACAAATTTTCGATTTTTTTGCCAGGTCTTTGACAATAAATAAATTCTGTTTCACCGCATGTTTTGTTACCTTTTGTTTTAATTTAGGGTAGGCCTACATGTTTTAATAACGACAAATATTTATTTTTATTTGGGTAAAAAAATGTAGTCCAATGTTTGCATTAGCCTACAAGTTTGTGTAAGCCAGAAAAAAAATTGTTAAAAATCGGTAGCGATCGGTACACCAATCATTTTGTGACTGATCAGATCGGAATCTGTTAGGCAGAAAAAATGCTGATCGGTACGGCCTTATAAGTCAACATACCTACTCAAATGTGAGGGCGAACCTCCCATATCAGCACTCCTTCCAGCCGGCCATCCTAAGCTCTCCGCTCAAACAACCACTTCCGGCAGCGAGAGAACTAATCGAGTCTGGGCGGGACTCAGTTGCAAGTGAGCAGTTGGTCAACAATAAACATAATTTTTAAAAATAAAAAAATCCAGAACACTGTCGAGTGCAAATTTTCAACTAATAATGGGATCGAGAATCCACGTTTTACTGTGGTTCCCAACGCGTTAGCCTTCTTCAGGAATTACAGCGTCATAATGGAGTGAAAGAAGCTCTCCAACAAAGCTATAACGCCTTTAGAAGAGTAATATGCTGAGGAACAATAATAAGATGAGGGTTCCCATGTTGTTAGTTGAAAATTCGCACTGGGTAGTGTCCTAGACTTTTGAATATAGCTTAACACCATGAATTCTTTAGAATATCAAATTCAGAGTAAACACAACTACTCTCTCTTCAAACAACAGTTTCTATAAATCCAAGGAGCTTTGGAATCAAGAAGGGAACCCTGGTACAAGTAAGGCTATTCAGCTTCAAACAGGGTCTAGTTTTACTGGGGAAGAGCCAACAATATCTCACGGTACTAAAAGCAAGTTTTAATTTTATGAGAAAAAAAATCAAGGGAAAAAAAGATGCGGGGAAACAAGCCAGAGGAAAAAAAAACTGGTTTGTGACTTTTTCGTGTTGTTGTTGCTGTTAAAAGAGTTAAACCAAAGACATTTTTTTTTTATACTTTAGCTTACAGCACTCTTCCGTCGGTTTTTTTCTCGTTAGCATTTTTTTTCCCCCATAGAATAGTTTTAATAACCTAGTGCAACAAAATTTGAAACAGAAACTCAACAATATTTAGACAAACGTGCAAGTTTACCTTGCTCAAAGCTAGGACATTATAATTACGATAAAAAAAAAATTCACGGCAGTGGTAGAAGTTGGTATTAAAAAAATTAGGATATCATTTTGGGCCAAATTTCAGGACATTTAAGATTTTCAAATTATGTTTCAACTATGTTAGTCACTTAGGCAGGCAGGTTATCAAACTAACATAAAATGTTCCTTTTACAATGCCATTTGTATGTAACCAGTTTTCGTTTTCTTAGCTGAAGGTTGAAGAGATTGTTTTCCAATTTGCTACCAACTACAGTTTTCAGTGCCGGTATTAATCATTATTTGGGCAACTTTTGCAGAGTTTAATTTAGTTTTTGAAGCGACTCATTCAATTTTGTACTTGCTTCTGACAGTAGCTGTTCACACACTCAGTTTTGTGTCAAATGTGCTCTCTTCAGTTTGCAGGATACAATCTTCGTAGTAATGTCACCAATTGATTCAAGTTGTAATTTTCGTTACTTACTGTACGATTAAGCGGGATCCATCATTTAACACACGTAGGCCTAAAGTTTGCGGTAGCCGCATGACGGGGGCTATGGCAAGTAGTGGTGGCTAACTGACTGAACACGTTGAATCCATGCACAAGCATTCACCCGAATTCCGTGAAAGATACAGTGCTGGCGCTTTATCGTATATCACCGTATTTGTTATGCCAGTACAAAATTGAAGGTTAAGTTAATAGGATCTAATTCCGTTTTTTTTTTAATGAGATTAATTTTAGAATTTCGATAAATTTCAGGAAAAGAAGGACAGTTCAGGTCAAGTTTCAAAAATAAGGAATTTCAGGAAAACTTCTACTACAACTGTCAAGGACTTTCAGGACATAGCTAACTCAGAAGCAGAACTTTCTGCCACTGTCTGCGACACCAATTGTTGGAAATTTAGCAGATATGTTTTTATCGATGGTTTCCTACATGTTTGTTGGTTTCTACTGTATAACTTTCAATGCCTTGCCCTATTGATTTGGGTATTCCTCCAATGAAAAGGTCTCGCTTAGACGATTAAAATGTATTGGTATGTCAAAATCGGTCAAAAATTGACGAAAACAACAGCAATTTGGCCAAAATTTGTCCACGGCGGTCTTCCACTGTAGACTAGTTGATTCTACTATGGGGGTTGCTAATAACTTCCAGGCCTTGAATTTTGTTCTTAAGAAATTCAAGCATTCTCAAGGACTTCAAGCACGCTGTGCAAGGTTAGAAAATGGTATATGCTACATATAAGGTCCACCGTTGATGCTTTTAAATTAACTTGAGATTCAGATGATACTAATCTGAGGGTCATAGCTCAAATCGATACCTAGCAAAACCCACAAACAAGTCCCAAAAGGCATGTTGGAGTAAGAGAGACCAAGCTCCATGGCAACGATCTAAGTTATACCTTCACTTAAAAGTTCCTTCTGTATATCTTCCATGACTGACAACACGTAATTGACTTCGAACTCCGTTGTGGTATCATCATTCACAGCTTGTTTCACCGGAAGGCATTCTTCCTCTGCCACCTCCATCTTAGTCCATTCATCGTTCATAACTTGTTGCACCGTACATAACTGAGCATCCCGACAACTTTCCGCCGGCAGTTGGCGAAATCGACTCAAAAGACCTTCCCTGGCTTCCTTCAATCTGTCTCGGCATCGCTATAATAAGAGAAGAACAAGCATATTACAATTAAACAAGAAGGCGAGCAATTTTCCCCACTTCAATATCTTGCTACTCCTTTGCTGTAGAAGTTAAAAACAGCCCACTAACTCCTTTAGGCTATTTACTACACCACAATACAACCTCGTCAAGTCATCTCAAGTGTTATTGAAGTGGAGAAATATCTTTGAGCTTGAAATTGTGCATTTTGTTTGGATGTAATTACTTGAAAGTTTATAAATCTGGAACCGTTCGAGATAACGACACACTGTTTGTGATATCTTGCTCAGGAAATCACCAATTATCTACCTAGCTATCTTTTTATCTGCCGGTTACGATTTTTGTTTTAATTTTACAATTATTAAAATTTTGAAGAAAACAATGTGATCCAAAACTTGGGGATGAAATATTAGATATCGATATATGTGCCAGAGTCAGCAAATTTTTAAAAATTGGATCGGCATCGCATCAGTAAAGTTGGTATTGGCTCTGTTTTATCAGGTAGTCCCTCCCAAAACAAGAGACTTTGCGATATTTCGGTACAGCAAAATATTTGTTTCTACGGATGCAGGTATCGTCAGCTTTGCTGAACAAAACCGTATAGCATCAGAATGTTATCACGAAACTGTACCGTTTAAGAAATTAATGATTAAAAAGGCGTGTGTGTGTGTGTGTGTGTGTACATAATATACTTATTTACGTATTCCAATGGCACGATGCAGGGAAACGAGTCGATTGTAACAAATTATTCGTATAACGGAGATTTAAAAAAATGAAACAGCGTCAAAAAAATAAGAACCGGGCCGTTCATTTTTTCTAATGTGAAATATGAAGCCCTCATGTTGATGAGGAGGAAAAGAAAGCCAACATTTTTTAAACAAAATTCGTTTTAAGGCCATTAAATGTGCCTTTACTAAGATGGAGCAGTGAGGGATAACCAAAAAGCTTTCTTCTCCGCCAAAATCTTTATTACGTTATGGTTTCACCCACTATCAAAATTCTCAGCATTCATCATCCTTAGTTCATACTAGTGGTGTACCTATTCCGATATCAGTTCTGAGTATGGTTCTGTGGTATCGGAACCGGTACCGGAACCGCTATCTTGATTGGCCGATTCTTACCACCCTGTACCTTACAAAAATCGTCAAGAGATAACTTAAATTACTCGATATTGTCATATACTTTACCTTTTCCAGGGGCATGCGATAGTGGAGATGAATTCTTAGAGGTCTTGGAACAAAAAATTAATTTCAGCAGCTTAAATCATCGTAAAACTGTGCTTGATAGTATAATCTTGGATGAATAACTAATACATTTTCGCGCGTTTTTATTGGGCCACTTAGCTGTTTACACAAACTTCTATTGAGTAGTTTGCATCATATTACCATAAAATAACATCTAGGATGGTAATATAATAAGCAAAATGTGCTGTCGTCATAGAGGCACCACAATGGTAGCCCTTAAGTCCTATTGTCAACCTTTTCATAGCTTGCCTTATAATACTCCCATAGTTAACTTGCAGTCTATCCATACCATGTTGTTGCCATACTAGTATCACATGACTTCCTTATATAAAGCCTTGTAAGCCACTGAATAAAGTCCTTCAAATGTTAGCCTACAGCACAGTAGTTCCCTAGTCCTTACTACGCCTTAGTTGAACCCACCAGTTATGACTGCCACCCACATACATTACAGATGGCGACGATGGCGGTACTAAGGCTTAAATTAATTGATTAGCTTGATAGGTTCTACAGCCAGCCACGGAGAGTGCTCCTAATATTTGGTAAGTAGTAATTTTTTTTTCATTTTGGTAAACGAAAGTAGTACTCTGTGGAACTATCAAGAGCTTAAATTTTTTTTCAAAAGTGTACTGGGTCGTGGTACTGACAGGGCCGCAGGTGTAGCCCCAGCAGCCCCCGCAAGACGGGGGGGCCCCCACTCAAACGAGGGCCCCAGAATTCCGAGCTTGCAGAAGAAAAAATTTCAGTTTTTTAATTACCGTATATTCCAAACAATTAGACACACGAACTGCTAGCTCGAAGCAGACAGACAGCTTGCCTGACCCACTCAAAACCTACATGCATTCATTCGTTGCAGTAGTTATTTTTAGTAGTATGCATTAAAAAACAAAATGCCTCCCCCCCTCCCACACACAAAACGAAGCGATTGACTCTTTCATTACGCCTGCAAGCCAAGATGACTGCAGCCCTATCTGGTATCGTCTTACTAGTCATCACAAAATTATGTCTTGATGAGCTGGCCAGCGGAACTAACAGTTCGTTTCCTTAGTTCCTATGAACCATAAGTAGCAACATGAAAAAGAAAAGAAAATAACGAAATTATTGTTTGTGTTGAACAATGATGAACAACTTTGAGCCAATCGTACCTACCAAATGGTAGGTACTCGTTTCTGTCGAAACGCTACATGTGGACGGTCAGCTAACTAAACTGTGCACTGGCGGACTGCCTATAGTAAGATAAAGCTGGTGTTTTTTCTCCGCATTTCATGCAATTCATGTATTAGTTCTTTGATTTGAAATGTGTTGGAGCAACTCGAATTTCAAAGAAATGCAAGGCCAAGCGAAAATTAACATTTACTCCACCCCCCCCCCCCGGCAAAAAAAAAATACCGACAAAAAATGTTCTTTGTATAATTCATGATAAATGGTAATAATATAGCTTACAAGAAATTGCTGGCACCGACACCGTACAGATAATTTCTGAATTCGCATAACATAGGGGGCCCCAGATTTTTTTCTTGCAGCAGGGGCCCCCAGATGTTTTCATGCAGGGGGCCCCAGATTTCACAGCTACGGTACTGGGTACTGATGATAGTAGTTGAAATTTGTACCTAATTACTAGAAATGGAGGTGGCAAGTAAATTCGTAAAAGGTGATTAGTACAATGGTTGTATCCCGGTGTACCGCGCTGGCGCGTCACACTGCCCTACTATAAGCAGAACGACACGATTTAAAAATGCAATTAATTACCTCTCGGGAATTTATCATTGCCGTGCCCTTATTCAAGCTGGTTTAGTGTCGCTGCTTAATTTTAGCACTGTAGCGTTTATGCTTAAACAATGAAACTTTGTCTGTGCCGAACGCATAGGCCTGCAGTGTTGTTTTGTTTAAATGTTTAGTGAGACGGTAAACAATTTAAAAGCCTAGTCAATTGTTTAGGTTGTGGGCGCTTGAATTCAAAACAAGGTAGGCTATGGTAGTTTAGTGGCTTAGTTGTTAAGCAAAAAATCCGTTTAGTCTCGAATTGCTTCCAGTTTAATTAAATTAAATGGAATTGTGTTTAAATTATCAAGTACTGTAATTTAATTTACAAGTGTAGGCTTATGCCCGAGGCAGGTGAAGTGATTAAAACTCCTGTAGTAGCTGTTGTTTTGAATACAGAAGCGGGCGCGAGCGCCAGTGTAAGTTTAATCTTAAAATCAATTGTAAGTAGTTCAAGTGAAGACCTTACAATGGCTTCGAAAACTGCCGGTTCGACGCAGAGAACGATACCTGGAAAAAATACACTAATCGTATTGGCTACTATTTTAGAGCAAAGAAAATCCCAGCAGCCGAACAAATTGATTTTTTAATGACTTCGGTTGGACATAAAATGTTCGACAGAATCTTGAATATTATTTCGCCAACAATACCAAATTCAATGACGTACGACGTCTTGGTGAAAACTATTCTCGACGATGTTGAACCTCTACCTTCTGTAGTTTCCGAACGGGTAAAATTTTTCCGAATATCTCAGAAGTCGGATGAAAGCATTAGTGATTATATTGCTTCGTTAAAATTGCTCACAAAATTTGGTGACTTTGATAAAATCACTGAAATTAATAACGAGATGATTAGGGATCGTCTGATAGGCGGTGTAAAATCCGAAACATTATAACGCAAACTTCTGAAACAGACTCTGGATTTAAAGGCTACAATATCATTCATTAGCTTTATCTTTGGAATCTGCCGAAATCGATCAAGACATAATTTGTTCCCATTCGAAAGCAGTTAACTTTGTCTCTCACAAACCAAAAAAAGCTCAGACAGTAAGCAAGTTTAGTAAAGATTTAAATTGCTAATGTTGCGGTAAAAACGGGCACGTGAAAACCCGATGTAAATACAAGGATTTTATTTGTGGCCGATAGCATATTCAAGGACATTTAAAAGCCGTATGTCGTAAAATAGCAGTAAAACTGCAGAATACTCAAAACCAAGTTCGAGTTCAAATTTTAAGGCGAGGCCCAAAAGTAAACTGAAGAACAGTTATAAGAAAAAAGTCCACAGGGTTGAACGTAAAACTGACACTGAGTCAGATAAGGAGCCCGAAAATTCTGAGTCTGCTTCAGAAAGTGAGTGCGAGTCAGAGGAGGATTGTCTGCAAAATAACACAGTAGGGCTGTCCGAGGCTGCAGAGCAATTTTCAATTCCTGTTATGACAAACAAAATTGCAGGGGTTGAATTTCCAAATTTTGATTCGAGTGCAAATTTGCACCCCGAATATTTTACAGGGGTGCAAAACCAAAATGCAAGTACCAAGACTGTGGTCTTCTATTTTACAGCCGTCGAAAATTCCAACATTCAGTACTTCGGTAATGTGTACCGTTTTCCTGCACTTTGCTTAAAACTGACTTAACTTCCCTATTCAACTGAATAACCTATCCACATAGTTAAACCAAAAGTAGTAAAAAATGAAGTATAACTTCTTTGGAAGGAATAGTGTCATAGGAAATCTAATTCCAAGCTGTTTAAAATGCCACAATCCGCAAGTCTGTAGCTTGTGCGGTTCAAAAGTTATGGAAGATTCCACTTGGTGTGCAATTTTGTACTTCAAGAGTTGCTGCTGGAGTGCAAAGTGCGATTTTGGAGTGCAATTTGCCCCTGTGCATCCGAATATTTCGACCCCTGAAATCGTAATAGTTGTTAACTCCTTGAAAATCCACAAATGGATTATGCTTGTCTGCCTCAATGGAATTAAGCTCAATATGGAACTGGATTCCGGAGAGCATAATTTTTTTTCGTAAACAGTTCAGCATAGGCGGCGAAATCGCGCCCTCTAATTGGGCGTTCTCTTCCATGGAAACATGGCGCCGGCGGACGATTCTTGCGAGATAGCATTTCGTGCTAGAACAGACTGTCGCTTCACTCGACTTCCCTTGCCGACTACATACATACTTACCAGTTTAAAATATTAGTAAATGCTACAACTCATGAATCAACCATATATGTAATAACTGAAGGAGGAATCTAATTCCTTATTTTATTACCTACAACTCACGTAGCGTTAAGCCAAACAAGGCCAACTGAGCTTGGAGCTGTGTGGAGCCAGGAACATAGCTACTATCTCAGTTGGCCCTGAAGCCAAATGAATGGTGTGCTATAAGGTGAAGCATCGCTCAGGTGGCTAATCTGTCACAGAGACAATTTTTTGGTTTCTTGGTTACTGCTGCTAACAGCTACGAATGTGTTCATTGAAACACTAAAAAAAAACCCTAAAATTATATTCTAAATCACTACACTCAAACGTATTTAAAAATAATTTTGCTAGGGAATTCTTATATTATATAAATAGGCTATATCATTCAACAAGAGCATGTTCTTAATTTTCTTCATTTTGTGCTTTCCTGTCAGAGTTTATATTTCAAAATTATGCTTGGAGCCAAATCCTGGTACGAAGTGGCGTTTAAAATTTCCCCGTGTACCCTTTTATAAACAGCACGATTTCAGCAATGCTGGATTGTTCGTATTACTAAATTTGTTTGGCCAATAACTGTACTTTACGCATTTGTTTATATCGAAAAATCTAAATAAATTCTCAGTTAGTTATATTTTTTGTCAAATACTTTTGAGTGTAGTGATTTAAAATATCATTTTAGGTTTTTTTTTAATGTTTCAATGAAGACAAATTGGTAGCTACTATCAGCATCAGTAATCAACCAAAAAGTCGTCTCCGTGACAGATTAGCCACCTGAGCGATGCATCACATTATATTCATTTGGCTTCCTGGCTCCTTGCAGCTCCAAGCTCAGCTGGCCTTGTTTGGCTTAATGCTACGTGCGATGTATGCGTGAGTTGTAGGTAATCAAATAAGGAATTAAGATTCCTCCTTCAGTTATTACATATATGAATAATTCATGAGTTGTAGTATTTCCTAATATTTTAAACTGCTAAGTATGTACATAGTAGGCAAAGGAAATCAAGTGAAGCGACAGTCTGTTCTAGCTCGAAATGCTATCTCGCAAGAATCGTCCGCCGGCGCCATGTTTCCATGCGAGAGAAAGACCAATCAGAGGGCGCGATTTCGCCGCCTATGCTGAACTGTTTACGAAAAAAAAAATTATGCTTCCGGGGCAGCTGCTACAATAATACCTATTGAGTGGCATGTAAAATACTTTTCGGATTGTCCTTTAATGCTCAGTCCGTATTCCATACACCGGGAGGACTGAGAAAACGATTTACACAGTAAGTCTCAAGGTAAAAGTTAACGGTCAAACTGAATACTTGGAAGCACTAGTTTCAAAAATGTATAAACCTGCATTAATTGGGAAAGAATGGCTTTCAATCTTTAGGATTAACTTTGAACCATACTATGATTTGCAAACTAAAGTTAAGGTAGGGTCAACCGGGTAATTATGAAACTGCCTGACATCGAGGTAATTATGAAACACCTCACAAAAAGGTGCTTTAAATTTTGATAATGACCCATACATTTGCCCATGTCTTTATCTTTCATATAAGAGTCAAACTAGAGCAAAATAGGTTTTCTAAAGTTTTTTTAAAGAAAGGGGTAGCTAATGTTCCAAAGATAACAAAAACACTTCCGAAAAACTTTCAACCTTTAACTCAAAACTTTCTTTCCCATTTTTTAACCACTTGACTTATCTTAATTCTGTGAAAAGGATTAGCTTAGTCAAACTGTAGGTTACATTCTTTTGCTTTGTCAACTTGGTATGGTCGCAAATCGGCCAATAGGAAGGGGTTTCATTTTTGCCCCAGGATTCTATGATTTCTGGGTAATTATGAAACAGGTTACTGACATGCTGGCACTTACAACCAGCCTAATTCTCCATGCACGTGACTGAAAATGGTGAGGCATTATGGTACCAACCCAAGGGTAAGAGATTTTCTTCAGTTGCTTTAACCCAAGCTTTAGGTGAGATAGAAAAAGGAACGATTTTCAACAATGCATCAACTAAATTTTGGCTTAACAAAGCCTGCTAGTGAGGAAATCCAGAAAACTACTCACAGGTGATGCTGGAAGCAGACCTGTGATTTCAGATAATGATGAAACTGAACTTGCTACCTGCATTGCTACTATGGCAGAATGGGGCATTAAAATTGTTCCAGTATTCGTAATCAACAATAACATCGCAAATCTCTAAGATTGGTTTGCCTCATTTACTCGGTGTCATATCTGGACAAGGCACATCAGTAAGCAATCAAAGATCCGTTCATTAAATACGTTTTTTTATTATTATTGGAAACTGAAAAGTGAGAAATTAAGAGATTTTAAATTGACCGAATGTATTTGGAATCTGTATGAAACCGGACCATAGGTACCAAAGTATTCACAGATGATAAAGAAAGTTCAGTAACTATAAGGCAAGTAGAGCAAATTTCTTGCCAACAGAAAGTTTCTTGCCAAGTTTCTTGAAAATAAATACTGGTTGTAAGTGAAAGACAAAATTGAATTTGTGTCCCCCGCACAACTATTCTATTAACCTGTGAACACAACTGGTTGAAATCCATTCACCATGTTAACAAACAATGTTGAAGTGCGTGAATTGTATAACACAATCCATAAATGCAGAAATTAACTATTTTCTGTTTTGTACGTACCCGTTCCTAGCTATTAGAATCCTTTTGTGATTCCTAATATTGTATGCTACTACAGACATGTAATTGTGAATCGTGCATCACAATTTAGTGGCCTTTATTGTCATTAAACTGGATGCCAAGGATAGGATACAATTGTTTTGGATAGTAGTTTCTACCGTATTTATATACAGGCCACAGACCACTTTTTTTCCCCCACTGAAGGCTATAATGGTGTATGTAGCATTTCAACTAGACTCTGCTACTAACCCTGAGGGGGTAACAGACATCTAACCATTGAAAAAACATTAAATTGACACGGTGTTTCATTTTTGCCCCGCCCGTTTCAAAATTACCCAGAGGTGTTTCATATTTGCCCCAATTCTGGGGTAAACATGAAACACTAGTTTTTTTTTCATTATGCAGCTTATGAAATGTACTTCCTGATCTGATACTCTAGGGTTGTGAACACATTGGGGGACACTACTTTACTGCCAAAAGTCATGAAATTACCAAGCATAGTTGCGGAGCTACACACAGATTGCAGATTTTTGTTTCATAATTAACCCGATTGACCCTAGTCAAAAAGATTAAAGCAAAGATTCCACCAGTTGACACTAATGAAATAGGCCTAGTTAAAGGTTTTCCCGAACTTTTCAGTGAGGGCATGGGTAAATTCAAAAACTTTCACCAAGATTCAGTTGAAGCCAACGCTAAACCTGTGTATAGTCGAATTCGCCCTGTCCCTTTCGCATTGAAACAAAAAGTTAATCAGGAACTCGAGCGCCTGGTTAGCTTAGGAATCCTGGAGCCAGTGGCAACCTCAGAATGGTCGACCCCGATAGTGATTGTCCATAAAGTTAATGGCGACATTATAATTATCGGCGATTACAAGTAGGTGGACCATTATCCGGTTCCCACAGCTGCAGAATTATTTAGTGAATTAGCAGGTAGTGACAGATTTAGCCTTGTCGATCGTAAGGATGCCTTTTTGCAAACTGAATTAGATCCTGAGTCGCAGGCAACATTAACAAAAAACACTCCCCTGGGTCTTGTTTGCTGACTTCGTGTACCTCTGGGCCTTGTGTCCAATCCTGGAATTTTCCAGAGGGTCATGACGCAAATCACGAGTAAAATCCCCAAATGTTCACCATTTTTTGATGACATCCTCGTGAGCGGGAAAGGGCAAAAGCATGACGAATCTTTAAATCAGCTGATAACTGCCCTACAGGATACAGGGGCTAGGCTTAGGATCGACAAGTGTAAGCTGTCGCAACCTGAACTAAAATATTTAGGTCATATGATAAATGCTGAAGGCCTGCACACACTCCCTGAGGTGGTTGAAGCAGTCACAAACGCACTGAATGCAACTTGTATTCAAGAACTACAAAGTTTCTTAGGATTCGTGAACCATTACTCAAAATATCTCCCTAACCTTGCTCATATTCTTTCCCCTGTTACCCAGTTGTTAAGCCCTAAAGTAAAGTGGATATGGGGGACTGAATGTGACCAAGCTTGTTAGCAAAGTGAAGGAATTATTTATCAAATCAAAAGTTTTGGTACATTACAACCCAAAATTAAAACTGAAATTGGTTTGTGACGGATCACCCTATGGGATGAGAGCCCTGTAGCAGAATAAGAGCGACGCGTGACGTTATGTCGCAGTATGATTTATCCTGCACTTTTTTTTGTCTTGATCTTCTTTTTGCGATAATTTCGCCAAAAATTGACCGATTTTGACATTCAAATACACCATTTTACTGTTTTTTCGAGAGTTTTTGAATGGTGCTATTGTCATGAAATATTTGGTCGTTCTCAAGTTTGTTTAGCAAAAACAACCTACAAAGGTCTCGACAAAAACTTGTCGCAATAAACTTGTTCATGAACCCAAATGGGCCTAACTCAAAATTTTACACGATGCAAATTTCCATCTTCACACCCTTCCTGCCACCTGCAGACTACTCCCTTTTCCCGCAGACCGATTTTAGTTTGCAACACGTTTGTCGCAGACCGGCTGAAAATATTCTGCTTCAGGGGGAAGGGGGCGTGCCTTATGCATGTCATGCCTAATGGCGAATTACGACCAATAGCTTTCGCTTCATGGAAACTAACAAAAACCGAACAAGTCATTTTGATCGTCATTTCGATCGTGAAGCTCTCAGTGTGGCTTTGGGAGTTAAACGATCCCAAGAATAAGTTTACGGTCAGAAATTCAAACTGCTATCTGACCAAAAGGGTTTATTTTGGATTTATGGCCCTAAAAAAGGAATCCCACAGATGGTAGCAGCCCGTGTGCAACGTTGGGCGGTTATGCTTAACGCTTATGATTATGACTTTCAACATGTACCCGGCAAGCAGAATTTAACTGCTGACGCACTGTCTAGACTTCCACTCCCTAACGGCAAGGAGTTTGAAGAGGCCGAAGAACAGTACAATGTACTAGCGTTGGAAACCATCTCCAACTTACCAGTGCTAAACGAAGCCTTGGTTATGGAAAGCAAGCGTGACACATTATTGTCTAAAGTATACCGTTACGTTGATCGTGGCTGGCCTGAAGTGTGTGATAACTCGGACATGCAGCCGTACTTCACACGCCGCAATGAAATCTCGATTGAACGTGACACTCTTTTTGGGGGATTTAGTATCGTCGTGCCGACAGCTTTGAGACATCAAATTTTGAAAGATTTGCCCAGCTCACACCTTGGTATTGTTAAATTAAAGAGCTTGGCTAGGTTTAAGGTGTGGTGGCCTTCTATTGACGCAGATATTGAAACCAAAGTTAAATCCTGTTCTAATTGCCAAGAATTTAAGGATACTCGATCTGCAGGACCCAAGCAAACCTGGGAGTATCCATAAAAGCCAAATTCTAGATCACGCTGATTTCTTAGGACCGTAGGACAATTTTATGTTCCTAATCCTAGTGGATGCACACAGTAAAATTCTGTTCGTGCATCAAATGAAAACTACCACTTCAGCTAAAGTTATTGATATTCTGAATAACCACATTGCCGAATACAGCCTGATGGATTCTTTAGTTAGCGACAACGGCCCTCAGTGGACCTCAAACGAGTTTAAATCATGGTTAACGGAATCCAACACCTGTCAGGCCCGGCCTTTGCGTCGTGGGGTCAACATATTAGCCGAAATTGATGTCCGGAATTTCAAACGTGTCTATAAAGCTGCTCGGCGGTACGGATCCTCAATCCAGGAAAGTATAAATGCATACTTATTATCGTCACGAATAACGATAAGTTCTACCACCCAAGCTACGCCTGGTAAATTACTCTTCAACCGTGAATTAAAATTCAGATTGGATTTGCTATACCCCGACCCTGTGTCCGTGGTAAAAAGAAATCAAGAAAAACAGATTAAAAGCATCTAACATCGTGCGTCCGTTAAGTATCAAGTTGGCGATAAAATCTGGTATCGTGACTATAGCAAAACTAACTCTTAAGCTATGGTCGAGGGGGTCTATCAAGAATAAACTGTCACATTTGATCTATAGTGTACTTACAGCAGAGCTTGTAGAAATACGTAAACATGGCGATCAATTGCGCCCAAGAAACGATTCCGTGGATGCCGTAGATTTGTCTCCAAACGCACATAAAAGACGTTAATTCGGAAGAACACTTAGTTTCTGTATTCTGTTGGTGCATCACGTCACGATCAGATGATTCACGAGCATTCAAATTGTCGGCGGCAGTCCGTGGGCCAATCACAGCGTTCCACTGTTGCCTGGCAGGGGTAAACACCAATCAAAAGCACCTCACAATTTGCGAGTTGCGACACCAGGTGTCAGCACAATCCAGTCCAAGTCACCCCACACACAGCCAGTGGGCAAGTCCGATGACGTCACTGTTCCCAGTGATCAGGCCATGTCTCAAAACTTCAGCGCCTCCCAGCGAGATGTTGGAGCGTGCAGATGATGCAGTGCAGCCTCCAATCGTAACAAGTCGTCCGAAGCGAACAAAACGAGCTCCGGACAAGCTCAATATCTAATAAATAACCGTCGGCTAATACAAGTGTTCGTAATCCGTTCTCCGTCAACCCAATTGGGAGTTGTTTTTAACTTGTGTGGCGCTCACACCATGTGTTCGGATTCGTTATTTGTGCTGGGGATTAACCTTGTAAATTTTAAATTGTGCCTATGGTTGGCAACGTAGGGTTTTCAGTTATTTGTGAGAATAAATTGATTGCTCGGTTTTAAAACATGTTTTTTTTCTACTTTCATGTAAATATTTCCTTCATGACTGGACAACTGCTTTGGGAGCTAAAACAGCCTTCGGTGTGCGCTAACCGCATTTGTAACTAACTAACAGATGTACTCAGCAGCCAGAAGTTTGCAACAAGTCAACTCTATTGTAAACAGCAGTTGTTGTTATAACCAAAAGGCCAAAAGAAGGAAACACTACAGAAATTTACTCGAAATTATCCATTACAAGCCAGATTTGAAATAGTAAAACCAGATGGACTTCATGGTGCCAGTTTTTCAAGCATCATTTAAATTTCAGATATTTTGTTGAGTTAAGGGGGGGGGGGTGGTTACAAGCTTTCACAAAATGTTTAGTTCTTTGTTTGAAAGTGACACATTTTTTTTTATAATAAATACAACTTAAAGTAGGCAGTTACTAATAAAAAATTCATGTCTTCAGAATAATACACATTTATTTTTCAGCCAGACTTAAGAATTTTTTTTCTTTTAATTAGGCCTACTTGGTTGTATTGTGTTGTCGTCATAGAGGCACCACAATGGTAGCCCTTTAACTCCTATTGTCAACCTTTTCACAGCTTGCCTTAATAATACTCCCATAGTTAACTTGCAGTCTATCCATACCATGTTGTTGCCATACTAGTATCACATGACTTCATGTCATGTGACATTCCTTATATAACGCCTTGTAAGCCACTGAATAAAGTCCTTCAAGTGTTAGCCTACAGCACAGTAGTTCCCTAGTTCTTACGAACCCTTCCCAATGTCGGTCGCCACTCGCCATTTGACGAGTGGAAATCAACAGTTGGCGACTTGGAATTTAGCCTTATTCGCCAAATCGGCGACTAGCTACAGAGCAGGCCACTAAAAAAGGGGTATCTCTGGAACCGTATAAGTTAGAGACGAACGGTTTGCGGCGTTATGCTTAGATTTATAAGGGCTATATAACTGGACTTTCTGCATTAATACTGGAGTTTAAGAAAATTGCAAAATTTTGTTAACGCATAAATTAGAGAAACCTTTCATCATACAAAGACGTATTTGGTATGTAGCGGGTAAAAATTGTGAAATGGCGAGTGCTTTGTAAGGTCTACTGGCCAAGTGGCGACTGCTACTGGATTGACATTCGGAAGGGTTGGTTCTTACTATGCCTTAGTTGAACCCACCAGTGTATGACTGCCACCCTCATACATTACACAAAATACGTTACAGTTGATTCCTGTTTATTTAAGGATGTCAGGACTTTATTATCATTAAGTAGTTTTCCTATTTGCTTAGCGATCCTGCACGGCCATTTTTTTTTCTGAATCGTTCGTTTGATTGGAGTCTTGGAGTCAACAGTGCATGCACCAAATCCAGGCTGCACAAATCTTCAGTATGCAAAGCTTTGCTAAGGCTCTTAGGCATCCAGGTTGCACAAATTTTTAAGCATGCTCTTATTTAGGGAGTTATTTTTATTTTAATTAAATTTTGTGATTTTAATTTAAGTTTAAAAAAATTTAATTTAATACATACAGAAAACAAAATTTAAAATCATGTCAGCTTCACTGAAGGGCTTAGACCAATCCAAGAAGCAAAAATCCTATTTAAAAATGCAGGTCCAGCGCAGAATTAAAAAAATCGTTTCAATTTTCTAGTTATTTTAAACTAGTTTTTTCTTTAAACTTTTTTAAAGTTTTTTTAAATTTAACTTTATTTTTTTTTTAAATTAAATCTGATACATATGGAAAGCAAAAATTTTAAATCATATCAGCGCCAACAGAAAAAGGGCATTCATCCTGGAAGCAAAAAAACCTACCTAAAAAAAAATCGTGACACATTATTTTTATATTTTTTAATCAGATTTTTAAGTTGAATAAAATTTTTAATTTTAATTATACAAATTTGTATATATCAAAATTTGCGTTAAAAAATGTATGTAAATTATAAAATATGATATACATCAGCACCCTGGACTCCCTGAACATAATTAATTCATTATGATTAATTTTTTTTTCAATCCGCTGTGGCATTGCCATGTGGTAATCGGAACCGATATCGGAGCCGCACGGAACCGGTTTATTGGTATCGGAACCAGAATCGGAATTACGGTATCGGTACACCACTAGTTCATACTCATATGTAATCCTAAAATTCCAAGATTTTTACAGAACTTGCCGATAAAAGTTAATTTACCGCAATAACAAGTAATTCGAAATGCCGACAGACTCATTTTTACTCGGTGGTTTCACACAATGTAGCCTAGGGCCTAAATAAAAAATTTTAATTAAAATTTTTTTTTTAATGCTTACACAAAACTTTCAATTTTCAATTTCAAAGCCACTTTGAAAGCCGAATTTCCAGCTAGATTACTCTTAACTCCGGTAGTCTTCAGCCGTCATCAGGCACAAGCCACAAAGCACAAACAACGCCGACTCAACTTTCATTTTTAAAATTGCTTTAGCAGTGCTGGGGATCAACAGTCATTTGAGCTGACTGTGGCTACACTCTAACATCAGTAGCTGGATTGGGAAGGAAGCTCTTCCATTTCTCATTGAGCATTGCTGTCAGTTCAGTAGTATTTCTCGCGATGCCGTAATGAGCCGGTTCTTGAATGTTCATCAGGGTGATGCCTTCTTTCGAAGAAGTTTTACCGCCATGCATTCCAATGCTCTCAAATGTGGCTCGCGCCGAGTGTTTGATGACACGGTTTTAAAAATTCGATTAATT
>JAHWFP010218106.1:12036-30317 GCA_023313725.1 Lithobius niger | reverse complement strand
GATTTCAGCATATTGGTGTAAATTCCCCATGCGGTAGAAAACTTTGCAAATCGTTTGAATCAGGTGTCTTGGGTCCAGTAACGAAGAAAACGTCAACACGAAAATGTGGGAACGTGTCCTTCATGGAGAAAAAGTGTCCTCAATAACGTTGATTTGTGTTACTGGTAACTAGTAAACGAGTCCGCAGGCTCCCATGTTAATTCTCATAGGGTATAACGACACGTCTGCAGCTGATTAGGGAAAGTTGCCAGCTCTAAATTTCGGCAGATAGGTATAGCGTCATATGGGGAAGTGCCTTTTTCTAAAATGCGGGTTGCAGCTAGAAGCATGTGGCCCTGAAGTGGCTCGTAAGTGCAAAATTATTGTTGTAACCATTGTTTGTATTGTCATCCAACAGTAGATTATAACATGCTTAAGTGTTACACGCTTATTGATTCAGCATCTAATTGTCAGAATTCATTGTTGTTGCAAGTAGGTGGCCGGGGCCTTAATAAAATAGGAAAAAATTGGAGAATGGTTCACTAAGAGACGGAGTATGTTTTATTGCAAAGGTTTGGTCGGTTTTTTTGTTACGGTACACGAATCCAAACTAAATTATCTGCCCCACGACGATAAAAGGGACAATTAAGTGTTCGTGAACACCATGGTAACTAAGTGATTGAATGATTAACGTTAACCGAGGTAGGGCCAAGTGAGAAAGGATGCGCTGATTGAGTAAACGAAGCGAACGAAAATCAGCGTCAAACCGTGTCAATTTCGCTGACGTAACGGCTAATTTGGCAATGGCACAGATGAAAATTATGAATGAGAAAATTTATAGACATAAAATTTCTCAAGAAAAAAAGGTACAGATGACGATTACACCGTCTGATCTTTGCTTCATTCACAGTCCTCTGAAAGTAGTGATAGCCTCCCAAAACCCAAACTGGTATAAGAGAATCCGCCAAGGTTCAAAAAACGGTCGGCCTATCAAAGTAGTGATATCATTCAACCAGGGAAAGGCCGCCAATGTTAATCTTATTAGCCAAGTTAATCGCACCGAATAATACTTTGGACGTTAAATGAAATCTTGAAGAGGACGGTACACTAACTCCTACTGAATTATCTGCCCCACGACGATAAAAGGGTATGCTTGTTATTAATTTATTTGGAAGCATTAGTGAAACGGACTTTTGATTTTACGTAGAATTACGGTTCTCAAGTTAATTCTCATAGGGTAGAAAGCCACGTCTGTAGCTCATTAGGGAAAGTTGCTATCTAAATTTCGGCAGACAGGTAAAGCGTCATATGTGGAAGTACCTTTTCTAAAATGGGGGTCGCAGCTGCAGCACGTACTGGCTCTCAAGTGGCTCGTACGTGCCAAATTATTGTTGTAATAGGTAAAGGTGATGATTATACCGTGAAATTCTCTGTACATTTACAAGCCTATGCAAGTTCTGACCGTGTCAATTTCACTGGCGTAACGGCTAATTGGACCACGGCAAATGTGAAAATTATGAATGAGCAAATTTCTAGACATAAAATTCTTCCAGACAGAAAAGGTAGATGGGACGATTAAACCGTCTGATCCTTCGTTCGTTCACAGTCGTATGAAAGTTGTGATATCCACCCAAAACCAAAACTGGTATAAGAGAAGCCGCCAAGTTTCAAAAAAGGGTCGGCCTTTCAAAGTAGTGATATCATTCAACCAGGGAAAGGCCGCCAAGGTTAATCCTGTTAGCCAAGTTAATCGCACCTAATAATACTTTAGGCGTTAAATGAAAACTTGAAGATTGCTACGGCCAGTAGCATTGTTCTAGTTTTCATTTAACTTTTGAACTATTAGTAGGTGCGATTAACTTGGCTAACAGGATTAACCTTGGCGGCCTTTCCCTGGTTGAATGATATCACTACTTTGAAGGCCGACCCTTTTTTGAAACTTGGCGGCTTCTCTTATACCAGTTTTGGTTTTGGGTGGATAGGTTATTACCCACTTTCCGAGTACTGAGATTAACAATGCCGAGACTCCGCAGGGGCCGAGCCATTGTTGAGCTCAGTATGAGGAAAGCGGATAATAACCTATTTATCACCCAGTCGTGTAACAATTGAAAAGCGCATTCACTGCCATTGTTATTGCAATATCGTTCTTGTTCGCTGAAGGGGAAAATCGGCATTAGGATTAGTGTTTTTGTAAAAATATTGTTGCACGCACAGTCGCATTGTCAAGCTTTTTGAGCAAAAGAACGTCAGCACGATTAGTTCTTCGTTGTGCGCGTGCTGACCCTTCTCGATCTCAGTACTCCAGGCCTGGGATGTAAATTCCAGTCCTCCGGGCCTGGGATAAAGGCATCAAGCTTGTTGCATTGTTACAAGCATTGTTGTATAGTACTGAGATCGTCTAAACTGGGTGATAACTCAATTTATCACCCAGTTTAGACGTCTCAGTACTAACAATGCAACAAGCTTGATACCTTCATCCCAGACCCGGGGAGGCGTGGTACGAGCAAACGACATACCAGCAAACAGTCATTATAGCAAAACGACATACCAGACTACAAAGCAGCTGTATTAATGCAGAAACAACACGTCCTTGTGGCAGGGTCGTAGCCCATTGATCTGTCTTCGATTCTTCCCCCCCCCCCCGACCCCGGGAAACATTTAAGGCAGAGATTTCATCTTCGAACTCGTGATTTCATGTACCACTTCCTTGTCGTGAAATTTCAATCAAACCACTGCAAAATTGCGAACATTATGATGTCCCTAACACAAACGCACAGACAACCAAGATAACAAAATCCAATTTCGGTCAAAAATTTCAGTTATTTTGCTCCTTGCCAATAATCAGTAAAGGTACGGACAGGTTTTTTTTTTTCCAGTCAACCAGTTTTGTCGCAGACTGGTGGAAAATTCTGTGGCTGGGAACGAGAAAACCAGAAACTGTGACGTGGCCTACATATTCGTCATCATTCAATGAAAGTGCGATATCGGAATTTTTTTTTTTACCCTAGTAGCCTACCCAAGTTTCTCAGAACTCAGCAGGAGGCATAATAAATAAACACCTCTTCCTATTTAGCTCAACAGTAATCACTCTCCCTGTTCCGTCGCGTGTTTCCACCGCCAGAGGGCATCAATAAACCAAACTTGCTTCAAAGTGTTTGCTGGCTCTAGTTGATGCCTCGTCCAAAGAAGATTCTATCTTTTAAATCTTTGGTCTCGCCGACTGTCGCATTTTGTTGTTCCTGAAGCTGTAACAAACCCTGTGTGTTCTGTGGGAGTTCGTGTGCTCACCGTTGATGAAACACTGCCATTGCCACAATTGGGTAGGTACAAGAACAAATGTAAACTGTAACATTTAGACATAATTTAGACAATTTAGACAATTAGACATTTATACAATTATAGATAATTTTTCACACTTTTCTTAACATGAATCAAAGGAAGATTGCTTATGGTGTTTGTTATCTTTTCTGCCCCTACATTCTTGGCTTTGTTGCTGCTATCATATAATAATAATATCATAATAGTTTAGTTTACAATACACTAATCGTGGAAAGATACCGGAAGATTGATGAGACACTAACACCGGACCTAAAGCAAAAAACGGTATTTTCAAAGTTAAAAGGGCCGCTTGATAAATTGGGGAGGGGGGGGGGGGCAGAAATTCATGAAGGGGGTTAAATTTTATGAAGGAGGGTTGACATGTATGAAGGGGGAAATTTACGTAAGGTTCACGTAAGTAAAATCCTTAGGAGCTTAGGAAAAACTAGAAAACAAAAACGAACTCGTCTGATGCTTAAGTAGGGTTTAATTGATCCGAAGTAAAAATTGCAAAGGAACACAAATAAACTTTCCTGTAAGGTTTTAGTAATATCAGTGTTGCTGAACTGTTCAGTCGGCGTGAAACCTAACTACTGTAGTCAAATCTTTTCATCATTTTTACTTCTGCACACGATAGATCAGCTAATGATTTGTGCATTCTACTTGGCTTAACGTCATCGCTGGAAAATGTTAAAAAACTAATCGTCTTATTAGTATTTTTTTTTTTTTGCATATTTAAAACTGTTCAGTTTAAACCTGCGAGGGAATCTTCATAAAAAGTGTTGGTATGTAGTGATTTCGGCACATGATACCCCCATAACCATTTCTGATGAAAAGAGGGAAATTGTCAAACTAACGTCTTTTTCAACTGCTAAGGTTATCTCAGGATGGAGAGGGACAAATTTCCTAGGAAATACCTAGAATCTTTGACATGCCCCAGTCGACAGGAGCACAAGTGCCTTTCCGGAGCCCTTCTCTTCGTGAATGCACAAGGGTTGGCAGATGCCAAGATTGAATCCCTGAACCTTTGTGTTCTGATGAGGGGTGTTTTAAACAGTTGAACCCTAAGAAAACAATTTTTAAAGATGTCTTTTATTTTGTATTCAGACTTATAATAGTTATTTATAATAATAGCGCAATCCTTTAAATTTGTAACAGTTAGTATTTTTTAATAATACCAGTTGTTGGCTCATGCTTCCCGTTTCTTCCGCAAAGAATCTTAATTAATTTGTTTCGTGCTTTTTTAGCCTTACCGTAGCTAATCAGATGCCTGGCTGAACACCTCAATACCATACCTGATTTGACTATTAACCAAAGCATCAAAAACTATGTTCTTACTTTTATCATTGAGAACAGGTTTAATTTTATAAATGATAGGCAAAAGTCGTCCTAATTTGTTAATTACAATATTAATATGTGTTTTATGTTTCCTGTTTCAATAGAATGGCCAAGATATGTAGCATCTTTTACCTTTAAGACAGTTTAACATTTAGTAGTTCCCTCATCACAAACACAATTAATCTTATGATTATACTACAGTTCAACCGCAATTAATTTCCTATTGAGTGAGTAAATAACTACGTTATTGGTTTCGAAAGTTCATTAATGAAGACATCGTTTGCTGAACACCACTTAGTTAACTTGGTGAAGTCCTTTTTAAAGTTTATTTCCACCCTTCTATGTTATTATTTATCGATAATAACTATAGAATATCATCTGCAAAAAGAAAATTACATTATATATATATATATATTATATTAATTATATATAATGTCATTTAAATGAGTATATTGAATAATAAGGACCCCCTTTCTGAGCCTTGTGGTACTCCAGAGGACTACTCACTCCAAAGAGAAGCAGTCCCTTAGACCATCTGTCGTGGCAGTACGACAGGGGTGGATATCCTCAGTTTTGCCGTTTTTGCGTCTGTCGTTCGTTTGTCGTTGTGGTTTGAACCAGCTAAAAGACGTCTGACGTCTCTTACCACCTCGAATATACCAACGAGCCCGTATCCTCCAGTAGCAGACCGTACAATTCAGCGTTCGCTAGTTTTTGCCACCAAGTGGTTAAAACCTCTTTTTACGTTCCGGCAAAAACTGTTTTCGTCATGTTTTTGGCCAAAGAGGCAAAAACATGACGAAAACAGTTTTTGAAAGGGGGTCCTTATTATTCAATATACTAATTTAAATGACATATATATATAATTTACTTGAAGTCAAATAAAAAAAAACGCATGCCTACAATAGTAAAATACTGGGAAATTATGAAAGCTTCCCTTGAAAACGTCACATCATTTACTTTGAAAATTTGTATTCACTTCTTATATACCTTTCATACGCTTATTTTCACAATAAAATATATTCTTCTCATAATATCTATGCAAATTTATGCAATTAACTGTCGAAAATTTGCATAGATATTGTGAGAAGAATATCTTTTACTGTGAAAATAGCGTATAAAGCAGCTTGTTGTTTTTGGCCAGTTTGAGCCGGTAATAACCGGGGGAAAAAACCCGGTAAAAACCATATTTTTACCACTGCCCTAACCCAACCCAACCCAACCCTGCTGCATTTGTCTCACATGATAAACCCTGATCCCTAATACAAACGTGTTCGTTTAAGGCAAGGTTTAGTTTACCTCAGGAAATAAAACATACACTAGTTTTCACCACGCCACTATTCTGCAGTTTCGCTTCATTGTAATGACACAACATGTGACGCCCTTGAAGGAGGGAACCGATTCGTCACTGAATAGGTAAACCGTGACATCGTTTATCCTTTTCACCACCTCTTCCTACAATACCCTGTGAACGAGTATTCGACGTGAAAGGATGCAGTAACGTTGTCAATTGTATTGTGACAACCTGTATTTCTTTGTTGCTATACTCTGATTCTATGAACTTGTTCCTTCTGTGTGCCAATGTGGTGCTGATTTTCATTTCTCGGTTCTGGCACTGTTCTCGTCTTATTAAAACATAAGTTAGGTGCCGAGGACAGACAGTTCCGCGGCGTGTAATGTAGGATACATTGGGCAGCAACACAAAATTGGAATGGAATGGAAAGGAATTAGACGACCGCGTCACCTCCAAGTTTGCAGATAGACTGTAAGGGTATCCAGTAGGTACCAAATATGAAGCTTTACGCAGTTCTGACTGACTGAAACGTATGTATGATTTTTGGTTAAACTTGTTTTAGTTTGAGTTTGTTTGAAGTGTCTGCCTAAATATCGAAATAACTTGCGTAAATTTATTTTAATTCTTAAACAGTACGGTAAGCCAAATGGCCTCGAAAGGCCACGTAAGTAGGTTTGCATCCATATTTATTTAATATTTATTTTTTAACTCTTGTTACCGGATGACTATTATAAAAAAAAAAAGAACTAAAATTGCCCTATCCCCTCGCCACATCTGAATATACCCAATTCAGGTATTTCGTTTGCAGCGTCTGTATGAAACTGAACATCTAACGTAAATTGATTTTTACCTGGTTTACGGGATGACTATTTATAAAAATAAAGAAAACTGCTCTGTCGGCGTCAAAATGATTCGCCTCCTTCTATGTTAAATAAAAACTAACTAATCGCCTCCTTGTATGTAAATAAAAACTAACAAATCGCCTACTTGCACGGCACTAAAAATGTACTAATACCCTTCTTGTACAGTGAATAAAAACTAATATCATCCTTCTACTCCGTGAATAAAAAGTAGCTTATCTCCATTCTTGTATACGTGGATAAAAACTAACTAATCGCCTCTTTGTACGTGAATAAAAACTAAAGCCTCCATGTACTACGTGAATAAAAATTGATTAATAGACTCCTTATACGTGAATAAAAACGAAGTAATCGCATCCCTGTGTGTAACAGCTTCAAACGGATCATAGAGCGCAAATTAAGGCCGGGACAAGGCAGGCAAACCTTTTCCGAATTGCAATGAGAAATTATGCGGGGGAGGGGGGGGGGATCGTTCCTAATTCCTTTCCCCTACTTTTTATGTACCCTCACTCGCGTGTCAGTAAATAATTGCAAATAATTGAACCAGGTTTGTGTTTTTTGTATGAATTCGCGTGGATTAGGGCTATTGTCCGAAGGATTATCCATGCTATTCGGCGTTGGAAACCAATAAGAAACTTCTGTGGGTCAGGTGGCGTGCAGGTCTTTCTGCGTATGTCCAGATATAAATTCGCGTTACGACTTCCGTTTGCTTGAGATTGTGTAACCTGTCAATCAGAGTTGGTCCCGTCATCTAGCTGGACCATACGCCCTCCAGCCAATTCCTCATACAATTTAGGAAAACATTTGCCTGTCTGTCAAGGCCTTCGAGTATCGCGTCACCTATACTTGACGATGAACGTTACGCATTCCTGCTTCAACCCATATTGGTTAACACAGCACAGATGCTACAGTTCTTGCTTCCCGTCCCCAATGATTCTGTCGTAGCTGGTCGCTGCTTCTCTTGACCTACAGAGGGAGCGAACAACTCACCGAACGTAGTTCTAACGAAAAAGTACACTAACTCTTAATTTCGCGTGGGATATGTATAATACCCCCGGCATTTAATTAACTTCTGAGGATCACATTTACTCACCGAGCGAGAGATACTGTAATACATTAGTCTACTTTTTTTTCTACATTCTTATTTTTATCATAAACAGCAATTTCAGTCTATGAAATAAGTGAACACCCGAATCACTAAAACTGAAAGTAAACACCAGAGAAAACAAACGTATCCAACACGGGTCTTTGCGATTGCTCATGGATAGCTCTGCCACCATGTGCTTGATTTGCTGTAGAATGATAAAAGAAGCGATCGCCTTGTTTCAAAACCGTGTGAAATTGCAAGTATAAGGAGTTTTTTTTTTACCAATTGTAATTTTTTCATGCATTCTTTGCACACAAAAAAAATTATTATGGCAAATGTCTTATGAGTGCTCGGGGCCACTATCCTTTAAATCGGGCTCCTGTTCGGCCGCGACTGAACATTGGCGTAGCTAGCCAACAGACTGGAATAGGCATTTCATCTTCGAACTCATGCATTTCGTGAACCAAGCTCCCGGGTCACGAAATTTCAACTCAATCAGAACAAAATTGCGAACGTTATCGTGTTCCAAACAGATAAAAACACACTCACAGCCAAACAGACAAACACACAAAATCCAAATTCAGTCGAGGATTCTACCTCGCTCACTCAGCCAATCATCTTACAATGATCACAACAGAATACCTTCTTGCTGCCATATTTTAAAATGAGTTTATATGAAAGAGTTGACTGGCGGTAGGCTCTATGTCTGTCTACCTACCGCAATGTAAATGAAACTTGAAAAATAAAATCCACATTGTCGAAAAATGCACAGTGACGCAGATAACCGGGGGGGGGGGGGGCCATTGGACCTGAATCATGTGTGCCCTATATTGACTGACGGTAGGTATCCCTATGTCGACTGTTCTTCATGTGGAATGTCGAGGAAAACAGCCTTATGACTGTTCTGCGTGAGAAATATCGAGAAAACTACCCTAATGAATGTTCTTCATGTGGCATTTGGAGGGGAACCTGAAAAAAATGACCCGAAGGGGCATAAAAATCAATAAAAAATCTATTTATTCGAGTTTTATTATATCCACCCAAAACCAAAACTGATATAAAAACCCGCCAACTTTCCAAAAACGATTGGTCTTTGAAGGTAGTGATATCATTCAACCAGGGAAAGGCCGGCAAGTTAATCGCACAGACTAATAGGTCGAAAGTTAAATGAAAACTTAAAGATTGCTACTCGTTGTAGAAGACTTCAAGTTTTCATTTAACGTCCAAAGTATTATTTGGTTCGATTAACTTGGGTAATAAAATTGACCTTGGCGGCCTTTCCCTGGTTGAATGATATCACTACTTGAAAGGCCGGTCGTTTTCGGAAACTTGGCGGGTTCTTATACCAGTTTTGGTTTTGGATGAATATCACAACTTTCATAGGACTAACTAAATACAGGATGGTCCACAAAAAACTGACGACCCAAGATTTTCTAAGTCCAACTTTTCTAGTTAGCACCCCTTAGAAGCAGGAGAGGACAGAAATCTTCCGTTTTATTAGATTTGATTTCTATCCTATTCTGCTTCTGAGGGGTGCTAACTAGAAAGGTTGGACTTAAAAAATGTTGGGTCGTCAGTTTTTTGTGAACCACCCTGTACATATGCATACCTATTTACGTTGCCTTTTGGACTTATATGTCAGACTGCCCGGGGAATCGAACCCAGGACCTTTGAAACCAAAGGCCAAGGTCCTACCGCTGAGCCAGACTGACACGGCCAAAAGGAAACGTCCATAGGCAGCATTTAACACGTGCATATATACAAATAAACACTTTCCAATCGCCATTGGAGGGATGCTTACTTTCCGCGCCATCCTCCAAGTGAAACGAATGGAAAAATTGTTCCATTCGTTTCACTTGGAGGATGGCGCGGCAGTACGGCCGTGTCAGTATGTCTCAGCGGTAAGACCTCGGCCTTTGGTTTCAAAGGTCCTGGGTTAGATTCCCCGCTCAGGCAGTCTGACATATAAGTCCAAAAGGCAACGTAAATAGGTTTGCATCTGTATTTAGTTATTTCTTGTGAGCCTTTGGCTTTCTCGTCTTTTTTTCATAGGACTGTGATAGTACGTATGTTTACACCGTCTTATCTTCATCTGTATCTTTTTTCTAGAGGAATTTTATTTCTATAAATTTTCACATTTATGATTTTCAAATTTACCATTGCCAATTAGCCGTTAGGTTAGCCAAATTGACACGGCTTAGTTTATTGTATGACCATTCTTCACATGCTTAAGTTGCTTCAATCCCATTTTTGCACACACAGGCCAACAATCGCTGATTTCGTTCGCTTCTCTCAATCAGCGCATCCCCTTAATTTTTCAAGATTTCGTTCATATTTAGTCATGCAGAAACCCCCGAAGGTCGCTGTTACTAAAACAGACGAACGTGAAGCATTTTTTTTGGGGGGGTTATTAACTAAAACCCCATTAGCTCGCGAATGCTCGCATTGTTGCGTAACCCTCTTCTAACTTGCATCCCTTTATTCTTACGCAATCCACGGCAACGTTAATGTTTCCTTATTTTGTCCTTCGTTACAGTTCAGTTTTTATCCAGCTTTTACAATAAATCTTAAGGACCAGTGTTGATTGTTTAAGCCATTGTTGCTTGAAATCTTTGGAACAGAAACGAAATTTAAATTGCTGGTGGCGAATTTCAAAATCCTCCCACGCATTTATCCTGACCCCTACAACCCCCAAACCAACAAAGGACCATGTTCAGATCACCATGTATCCGTGTGCAAAAGTTCAGCTACGTAGCCTTCTCAATTTTGCGCTAGCCATGAGTAATAAATAAGTCTATGGGATTTAACATGGGACCAGCGTTACTAGTTAGTTATTAGCTATTCAGTAACATAAAAACAACGTTATTGACGCATCTTTCTTTCTATGAATGGTGGACACTCAGCCTTTCACTTTCATTTTTTTCTTTATCCCTGCACCTTCCCCTTACATTTACCACAATTTGAAAGATTTCTGTCGCATTGGGATTTATCCCCACATGCCAAAATACGCTTTTAGTTGCGTACAGTTAACAGACACATGTCTGCTTGTGAGGCCGCCTTTTTTTCGTTAACAATCAATTTTTTTAACAATCGGATGTCTACAATGGGATGAGCTATTGTTACTTGGTGGCGACACACTAGCGTGTGTCTAGATTACGTGAAGCTGTAAAATAAAAATACGTGAAGAAAAATAGCCGTACATGAAAAATAGGTCAGTGGTTATAGGCTCAGTGGATGTAAAGGATGGGGTGGGGGTGGAGAGGAAGTGAAACTCGCCCTTCCCTCCCCGAAAAAACTTTTCTTTGTGGCATTGCCTGAAGGGCAAGCGCCCGTCAACATTGATCCAAGCGGGGGGTGGGTGTAAAAATTGGAAAAATGTATATTTATTCGCTGTTTTCTGCAAAACGTTTTTTGTATGGATCCATACATTGTGGAAAGTAAGGAAAATAATGGTATTATAACAATAAAGTGGTCGTACGCTTTCTAGAAGGGGATGCGAAGGGGGCGAAAAATTGCTCCCACGCCCAAAAAAAAAGTATTAATTTTTGACACTGAAAATAAAGTCAAATCAGTAGAACGACCAAAATTACCCAGCCGACCAAAGACCAAAATTACCCAGTCGACCTCCCCGTCAAGACTTTTTTGTAAATGATGAATAATGCACTAAGGTCCTATAACAATGGAACTCTTTGCAATCTCTTAGTAAAACAAAATAATTTCGTTTTGCAGTACAGATTTGTTTGGTTTATTGGTTTAGTCCACATTGCACCAAACTAATATTGTGTCTGCCACTCCGTCTTGGGCTGCTAAAAATTGGATGGGTCTCAGGAGTGGTACTGAAAAAAAATTGACGCGAGCGGGCGGTGTTTTTATTTTACGTTTTATTCGTGATTGTTCAGATGCGGGCGACGGCTTTTTTTTTTTAATCAAACAAATCGAAATCAGTAGCTTATATTTTGCTGTGGAGTACAATATCTATGTTTTAATGCCAGGATCAGCGTGCAAAGTTGCACATTTGATAGGTGATTCTTTGGATCCAAGTTTTTAGTTGTGACACGCCTCTGAACGATCCTTAGATTCGTTTCGAGGTAATCATGTGATCAGGCGATCAAATGGAGCAAAGAGCTCATGTGGTCATCGGCTCCAGATAATAACTGGTGAAGTGCTGATGCGTGATTGGTACTTTTTTCTTTTTTTTACATAATATGAAAAACGTTTCATATGCGCTAAGAAAAAAAACCATGCGTGCAATCCCGAGAACCACTTAATTAATTTTTTAGTGGCCTTATTTGTCATTTTATCTTCCGGGAAAAAAAAAATGAATAAAAGTCCTTCTGATTGGCCATTCCAAATTCGAACGAGACCAGAACAGAGAGTGAAGAGGAGGATGAGAAGAACGATTGATTAGAATGCATAAGTGGCGGAAATATTTTCATTTCATCTTGTCCGTTCCTTATTGACGACTGATGTTCAGAGAAGATGTGCGACTTGAATCATGCTGCGTGCGAAGAAGTTGACGGTAAGACAATATTGACGGATTGACCGTACAAAGCAAATCTTAAAGGTACATTCCTCCCAACGCCATTTTTCTCGATCCTCCACCTCAAGTACGGCTTCCAAAGTTCTATTTACTAATCGTTAGTCAAGCCCTTGCTAGAAATCCGCTTTAAAATGTGGCGCCTAGGAGATTTTCTGTTGAATGTCGGGATCTAATTTAGTAGCATCCTGCGATCACATGACCCTTTTCGCGTTTACAATAACCATGACGTTTCATCTTAGTGTGTGTTTGTATGTGTGTGTGTGCGTGCATGTACTAATTTTTAATTGTTTGCTAATAATTACCTTGAGATCAAAAATCTAAAAGATTAATGCTGTAAAAATTAAAATTGTTTATGCCAATAGATCGCCGAAGAAAAATTATAATATACTAGCCTGAAAAACTTTTAATTATGAATAAAATACGAAAATCATTCCAGTTTGTGGCGACACAATTTTTGTATTCATGATGTTTCGTTTACTACTCCCAAGGCCAACTGAGATAATAGATTCGTTCCTCGCTGCGAGGAACGCAGCGACTACCTCAGTTGGCCTTTATTACTACGCCGAGTGTCGCGAAACAGTGCGATGGTAACATGCGCAGTGGCAATCTGCGCGTGGCTGTTATAAGGCAGGACGGAATGTACCTTTAATACAGTTAGTAAATGCTTAGGATGACCCGTGAAATTTCTCCATTCAGATGAATGAACGAGGCGTTCAGGAATGGTAAACAATTTAAGGGCTCTGTTCCAGTATTTGACAGATTATAGCGCGCTGCTTGGCGAATTTTCGTACTATAAAATGAGCCCCGCCATAACCAATTTTACAAAGAAGTTTAGATTTAGATAGTTAGAAAATAATGAGCCAACATTTTCACGTGATGATAGCTTAGTCGGTAAATCCGTTCGTGTGAAGAATTGCGGAGAGGTCCGTCGAGCTTTTATTTCATATATTAGCCATAGATTAAAGGAGCGAGCGTTGCTCTTCATTTGGACAAACGCTAGATTACATTGAATCGGTCAGTTTTTCACGTCTTGTTCTTTGTGACGTCTCCTACAATGTAGCTCCAATGTAGCCAGATCGTACAGGAAAGCCATCTGGTGGTAGCTAAATTGAAAATGGCGTCAATCTCATGACGATTTATCCGATTGACATGTTTTTGTTTACCATCACTTTCAGGGTTGTGAAAACCCCGGGTTTTTTTTTTTTAAACTCGACCGGGGTGGTTTTTTTCGGGTTTTTCGAGCCTTTTCGTTTTTTTTTTCGGGATTTATCTGGTTTTATCAAGTTTTGTTGTAAATATTTACTTTTATGAGTATGCTGAACTTTTTAAAAAATGTTTTATGCACTCGGTTCTTTTTCAAATACTAACCCTAAAAATTGAAAAAACCCGCTTACCGGGTTTAATACCAGGTTTTTTCGCGTGTTTTTTTTGTGAAACAACCCAGTGGCACTCCAGTTTGCTGTACCCACGTTACCCTAATATTAGTATCTTATGCCTGTTTCTTATACGAACATGGAAAAAAATTACGTCTTGGGGTCAAACTCCTCTTCCCCCCCCCCCCCGCCCGCCCTCGCTCCACCACCAACTTCGGGAAAATTTGTGTAATTGGAAAACAGGCAATTTAGTTGGACGTTTATTTAATAGCAATCTTTGTTCTGTTAGCCCACCGCGGGGCGAGGGATAATCGCCTAACTGGAAAATCGCATAATTGGAAGAACGTATAACGGAAAACAATATAACGGAATATCAGCTAACAGGAAATTCGTATAATGGAAAATCGTCTAATATCCCTGCCTCGCTCGCGCTGCCGCCCTCGCTGCGGCTATACATATAACATCAGAAACCGCAGTTAGATGTTAATCCAGTTAGACGTTTATCCATTATACAATTATCCATTATACGATATTCCGTTTAGATGCTTTGCTAGATTTTTTATTTAGGCAGATTTTAGACAATTATCCCATTAGACGATTTTCCAGTTAGACGTTCGTCCGACGCCCCGCCCACACCGCTGCCTCGACTTGAAACGTGTCTCAGTTAAGGCAGAAACCCCAACTAAACACTAAGCTTGTTGAGGCTTGCCGCCAAGGTTTCGTCATTTGATTGAAGCCATGATGTCGATTAACTTTACCAAAGTCACGCTCATTTGGAAAACTGAAAATTTAGTTAGCCGTTTTATTTGGTATAGACCGTATACAGTTCTGTTAGCTGCCTTTAACTGCCTTGGTTAAAATGGCAGACAAAACTAAGCTTGTTAAGAATTCCCTCCAAATTTTCGTAATTTGAAGTCGTGATAAGGTAGGTAAATTTTTTTTTCAGAGAATTTTTTATTTAGGCGTTGATTGACAATGGTGCCCCCAACGTTGGCATGATGAAGTCACGTCAACCGCTTTGACATCGTTGGCCCCGCGTTGGCTAAGAAGTGCCAGCAGAGTTGGGTTGTAAACACTGGCCCAATGTTGAGCCGATACGTTGGCTAGGCCATTGGCCAGTGTGACAAAATAATGATGGACCAACCGTTGGATGCCAACATTGGACCGATGTGTAAAAATTAGCGCGGTGGCGTTGGGACGAACATTGGCCAAATGATCAATGCTACTTAGGCGTACTTTGCCGGGGAGCTTACAGCGTTCCCCCAGATTCCCTACCTTGCTTTGACGGGCTCCTAATGACGTGTATTGTTTCGCTGCGCCCCTCTGAACGACAAAAATTGTTGAAAAATTGGGGTCTCTGACCTCTACCCAACAAATTTATGTTCGGTATGGCGCTGCTGGGGGTGAGGGCAACCCTACGCAGGTGCATCATTGGATCTCCATCTTGGGAATAATATTAACCCCTGCACGCCAAGTGTATCTTCAACACTCCATAATTTTGAGAGGTGGAGGCCTATAAGGAACGTTTCAAACGGGCTATGCAAATCTGATTCAGTGGCGAGGCTGCGAGGAAGCAAATTAGTAATTCACCCCCACCCTAATTCCCCACATTTCGCCCCAGCTGCCCTCTTGGCGTATTAAAATTATAATTGCTCAGTGATGAAACAGACTGATGTCTTTCGGTGCTAATAATCTCGCTATACTTAAAGGCCGGTCGCCATCAAATTAGCACTGCAGCATCTAGGCCTATCGAGTTGTCTCTCGCAGGAAGCAAAGGAATGCACAAAGTGAAACTCTTAAACGCTAAAAAAGCCACGTGACTCCTTAATTATTGACTAAAAATTTGGTACGACCTCATCACCTGGAAACAAGCTATAAAGATTTCAACGATATTAGTGTCGCTAGATGGCGCCACTGAAAATAATAAAGAAATTCCCCTGGCGCCTATAGTGACACTAATATCGTTAAGCTTTATAGCTTGCTTCCAGGTGCACGAGGGTATACCAAATTTTTACTCAATAATTATTAAGGAGCCATGTGGCTTGTTTGTAGTGTTTAAAAGTTTTGCTTTGTGCATTCCTTTGCTTCCTGCGAGAGAGAACTCGATAGGCCTAGATGCTGCAATGCTAATTTGGTGGCAACCGGCCTTTAAATGCTAATCTTTGAAGAGGGAACATGAAACCCGACGCAGGTCTCTTGTTTGCTGTCTACTGAGTTTGCTAAAAGGAGGTACCCGCTCCTCATTTTCGTGCATCCTGCGCGTAAATATATCTTGCAACAGATAGACTGCTGAGTGAATATGACAAAACAGTCTTGTTCAAAGGAAAAAAACAGGAAATAAAAGCGTGTGCTACATTCATTACTTTACAACGCCGAAGCATTCTCAACCTGGCTACCCACTTACCAGTTTTGGTTTTTGTTATGATATCACTTCTTTTTTTTTTTAAGTTGTGCCATACGTTATATTATCACGTTCTTCCTGATGATATAAAAAGCTGTTTGTGAAACACCTGGGATTTGTCCAATGTTGGCGTTGCGAGTCGTGCTCTAAACACATTTTTGTTGAGCATTGGTATTACTTAGTTGGCCTAGTTTTGGAGTGTAACAGGACTAAGCAAAGCGCAAGTCTGCCATCATCGCATCCCATCGTGGAGACTCATTGTTGTTACCACAGCCGAGGACGCGTACAGCACAATAACACTGGTATTATATATCCTGTTGAAAACCACTTGTATACATATTCCCGAATATAGTTTATTTCGTCAGGTGGTTCGTTGCCATTGATTTTTGCTAAATTCCATGCTTTTGCATCGCATTATTTTGCATCGCATTGTTATTTTTACCTAGTGCCATGCAAAGTGCAAAACGACGCTTCTAAGATTTAAGACACTATTAACGCTTTAACCTGTTACTTGCCTTGAACGAGCTCCAGAGACAAGCCCAAAGTTTAAGTATTGAAAACTGAGTCCAAAGTATGCACGCGGTGGCCAACAATGGAGATACGATAAAGATACTAGGTTCCTTTAACAAGCCGACTCTATAAGAGACGGCCGTGGCTGAGTCGGCAGAGGCGAGTGCCTGAAGTTACGAGTTCCCGTCCAGGTTAGCACTACTTTTGTGTTGATGGACTGCAGATATAATAATTATATTACAGGTAAGGGGTTAAAGCAGCGCACCTCAACACTATCTCCTCGACGACTGAGTGCAGATGACTCGCTGAACAGGGATTATTACTGCCTGAACTTGGTGGATACACTAGTGTGACTAAAATGACCCGTCGTTCTCGTTTGTTTTTTTTTTTTGGTTGTAGGGGGGGGCGGGGGGGAGGGAGAAAGCACGAACCCAAAGTTGGTTATCTGCCCCACGACGATGAAGGGAAAATCCAACAGAAAACCCAGGATCAATGATATGCCACAATCGACACATGAGCACGAGACACCACAGGGCCCTTCTCCTCCCGAAATTACCAGGGGTCGGCCGAGACCAGGATCGAACCCGGGCAGAAAGCGGTCGTGCTGATTGATTGGTTGATTACGGAGCTCTAGCCAACATTGACTACCAGCCCCAGTACAACATTGACTACCAGCCCCAGTACAACTACACAGTAACACTAAAACAACTCCATCACAAATTAACTTAATGCTACTACACTAATACATCAATGTATACCAAGTCTACCATTATTCTAACGCTCCAATTCACTTTAACACACTAATTCTCTTTTAGCACTAGCTCTAGGAGAACCGGCCTGTAGCTCATGGTAGACAACAATGTATCAGCTTATCCCTAAAACGGTGCATGATATCTTATACTATAACAATTGCAAGCAGCTTGCTCTAACGCGGTTTGTTATTATTAAATATAACATTTTTCATTGTATGAAAACATTACTAACATGTTTAATTGTACGAAACCTGGCATTTTTATTGTACTAGGCCTAGGACTGAGTTTATGCCATATGTTATCCTACACAGGAGTTTTTATTGCGGTGATATGTCAGATGAATGCACTTGAAGGGTAAGAATACGGTGATCTCGTTTGTCTTCGTTTGACCTGATTTTGGGTAAAGTAAAACGTGCTGAGAAAACTCAATCGCTGCTTAGTAATTGGGACTAAAAAGAGGCACTCACACAAAAGGGGATACAATGTTTTGTCTAGTTACAGCTAACTAGAAAAGTCTTGATTCGTACGTAGCCTAGCACAAAATTTCTGGGAAAAGTAATAAAAAGGCACCCGCTAATGTCTTCCGCCAAGATTCAACATCGACGTCTTGTCTTCTCCAGATGAAATATATGAACGTGGCAATTACTAGATTTGTGTCTTTATAGTAAAGAAGTTGGGGTATTTTGAGGAATCTGCGGAGTAACAGTAATGCAACTGAAAATGCTAAAACTAAGTTTGATTAGGTTGACTTCACGGAAATAAAGTTTTCACTGCGGAGAGGGAAGTTAAAATTGAGGAATTCGGTAGGACGTGGGAGCGTGTGACGTGG
>JAHWFP010218106.1:0-12026 GCA_023313725.1 Lithobius niger | reverse complement strand
TCTGAGCCAGTGTAAATTAACACGAAAAAACTTTTTGACATTGGTAATTCACCTTGTAATTAACAGTATGAGCATTGTAACCTGAAACGTTCATTTCGTAAAATTGAGTATCATCAGTCAAAAAAATATTTCCCAAATAAAAATTACGAGCATAACAAAAACATGTTCATACATGAGGCTTAAAAGTATCGAGGTGACGGACACCCCAAAACTCACCCCTGGGATCGACGCATATGGCGATAGGTTTTGTCAATTAAGATTTCAAACGTAATTTCTGTATTACACTCTCCTATTTCAAGTGTAAGAGTAAACTACGGGTCAAAATATACAATTTTAAATTGAGAAGATACCATTGACAAAAAAGTTGTATACACACTGTCGGACATGTAAGTAAGTTTTAAAACATCGGTTGAGTCTTTTGTGAGTCTTTTATGTAATCGGGCAGGACAGTCTCACAGCCTACCAGAAGAATTCTTCTTGTATTCTTCTTGTATTCTTCTGGTAGGCTGTGAGACTGCCCTGCCCGACTACACAAAAGACTCAGTTGGGTTTTCTATCGTCTTTTACTGTGCATTTCAATTACAATATTAGCTGAAACCATCGTGCATGCCTTGAATGTTCGATTTACCCTCTCGGTTGCATTACTCTGGGGGGTGGTAGGGTGTCGTCTTAATCTCGAGGTTGTGGGTTCGAGCCCCACATTGGGTGTTAAATCACTGTGAGACTGTCCTGCCCGAACACACAAAACAGTCACAGTTGGTTTTTCTATCGTCTTTTACAATACATTTCAACTACAATATTAGCTCAAACTGCCGTGCACCTGGCTTCTTATCCAATGTTTGCTCACTCACAAGTAGACACTGCTGCTTACGATAATACTGTGAGGTGTGCACCCAGGGCATGGACTGGCCGCATGCACACCCTCAAAAGGCAATGCACTGTAGTTACATAAAAGGCTACTGCTACTGATGTTTTTAAAGGACTAAACTCTTATTTGTCGACACCTAGACCAATGGATTCTGGCCTGGAGATTGTGTTTCAAATAAATCCATCAACATTCATAAAAAAAAAGATGGTTCCGTGGCTTCATTCTACATCCACTTTATGAGTAGTGGCTCAGCATCCTCAAACTCCCAAGTCTGTCCAATAATTTTGATTAGGGTTCAACCGAGTCCGTGTAAATACCCGACCCGGTACCGGGTAATGCTATTTTTGACCCGGCTCGGACTCTGTAAAAATTCGACCGAGTACAAACAGGGTAATATTATTTGTTGAAAAAATTATTTTTATTTTCGTAGTATCATTTATACCTTCTGGATCCCCCTACAACTACTTGCACGCAATAGATATTCATTGATGTGCAGAGAAAAAATCAGATAAATTGCTTTAATAGTTTCGGAGAACCAATTTTTTTTTAATTAAACTAAAATTGAAAATCCCCGTGTTGAAAAAACGTGTCCGTAAGTCGGCAATAGTTACGCTAAAAATCGTTGTTCCCACCTGATAAGCGATAGTTTGAAGGTTTATAGGCTCCTTTTCCATTTTAGTTGTACATCGCAGCTGCTGTTTTAAATTTTTTAATGTTGTGAAACATCATCTTTCTCGTGATTTTCAACAACGAACTGAACATAAGCGCTCACGTGAAATCCGAAGCGGCCATTGTGAAATCGCCCGTCAGCCAATGAGAGCGCGCCAAATCGGTCACGTGGTGCTAACTGGCCAATGAGGAAACGCGATCTTCCAATTGCTTTGGAAAGGCAGCTCGAGACTGCCAGAAACAGCCTCTTACCTTCCATTTGATTGGCCAATGCCAAACCGGCATCGAGAAAATGTGTTGAGAGGTCCGGATAGAGGGGAATGCCAGCTTTTCAATGAACCCAAGATGGCGGGCCCAGTCAAATGGTTTGATCGTTACCGCTGTCGAAAGTGACCAGTTTTTTGTTCTTGAACTTCGGAAAAAGGAATGAACACCACATTTTTGCAGTTTTTAGTGAGACTGCACTCAACTAAAGTGCTTCTATAAAAGTATAAACATCGTTAACAACGTTTTGTTTACAGAAATCGATGCACAACATATCGGGTAGCGAATTTCAGTTTTTCTCATGTCGATATTTTGGCCGAAAATTGCATTTTTCGACCCGCACTTCCCCATAAACGTTTCGACGTATGTACACGTTGTTACTCCACTTGGGCCACGTCATTGCTTAAAGGATTAAGGCCAACAAAGGCCTATTGTGAGACAAAGTAACCAAAATGCATTTTATTTTTCATTTCACTTTATTATTAAAAAAATAAGAATTGGAAAAAAATAAGAATTGATGGTCAATTTAATTTTTGACTTCACTTTATTTAATAACGTAAAGTTTATAATTTAAAAATTTGGAAAAAAGAATTAATCGTATTTTACATTATTATAAAGTTGGTTTCGTCCTTTTTTTGCTTTTGTTCATTGTTATACTATGCGCAATACAAAACTGGACGAAAGCAAAATGAAAATGACTGAAAAAAAAAAATAAGAACGAAACCAAAGTAAAAAAAAAGCTGCATATTAAACATAAAGCAAAAATTGAAAATCTACGACCCGGTTTTACTACTCTCACTCGGCTCGGTGGCTATTCATAATTACTCGGACTCGGCTCGGACTTAGTGTTTTGTTACCCGGTCGATCCCTAATTTTGATATAGGCGTGCTGTTAAGAAGACCTAATTTGTGAACGGCCACTACAACATTCCGTTAGACTAAATGGTTTATGAGCTTGGACGTGTCAATGACATCACACATAAAGTTTATCGACTGTTTCTAAAGAGCCTTCGGCTTTTATTCAAAGTTTGGCACTTAGTCAAGGAAATACAGTAATACTGAAAGTATCAGCTTCAAATAGGTGATTTTTTTTACGGTGTTCACTAAAGTAGCCAGGCCTCAGCAAAATCCAAAGTGTTGTACATTTTTTTTACTGTTTGTGAGATGCTACTTTCTACCGCCATTCAGTAGTACAAATGTGCTTGTTTGATACTTCTTCGTTTTCTAATTGACTCTCTTCGTCCTTGATTATGTAGTGACTGTAATTACCCTATGCAGGGACACACTGAGCCGGGCTGCTAGTCGGTGATCCCCAGCAGAGCCAACCAGAGCCCTAGGAAGGGTAAGACGCCACCCTACGGCATTGCCCCTTTGGGGGCACCGCATAGAATTCCTGTCAGACATGTAACCGTGGAAGGGGATGGTAAAGCACTAATATATATTTTAACAGACAGCATTGCACACAAGTTCACAACGTCGTTACAAGACAAGTGATTGCTTGCACTTGGTTTAATGATCTTTTCGCAATTTCCAGATGATTTGGCAACGATTTTTCGTTTCGTTTTTTCTTTAATGATCAGATAACCTAAAACAGAAATTTTAAAATAGGCTAAAACAAAAATAAAAAAAACAGGTTTATATACAGGGTGTCCCGTAAATATATTGACAATCTTGGGGTGGTTGCAGAGGGCATGGAAACAAGCAACTATTGCTAACAAATGCATACCCGAAAACGAACCATTACTGAGATAGAATAGAGATTTGCAAACAAACACCGTTTTTTCGGGAAAAATGAAGTACGCCTAAAGATATCCGAACGTAACTTGATACACGTTTACAGCATTATAGGTGCTTTGCAATGGTGCAAACTCAAATCCATCATTTCAGACATGAACGGCACATTTTTTTGGGGGGGGGGGGGGGGGTGGGGAGGAGTATAGTTGCTTGTTTTCGTGCCCTCTATAACCGCCCAACGTTTGGCAGTATATGGGACATCCTGCTGATTACAAAGGCATTTCACTGTACTTGCGTCTTGCTTCTTAAGGGTAGGGTTGCACCCAAAAAATGGTATACAAAATGGTTTTGATTTGTGTTAAATTAGTTATTTTGAACTGTATTTTATGTCTTTATTACTTAACTGAAGTTCTGTGAGTACTTGATGAAACAAAATTATCATGAAATCGTGTTTGTTCGATAAAAAAGACTCTTGGCTCTAGCAATCATGACTCCAGAACTACGCAACGCATCACAACGCCATCAGCTTGTCGTCATGATTTCAGCTTGTCATCACATTCGTGAATTTTTAAAAGGCTACCAAAGGGGCTAGCTATGTCTCTGGAGCCAACAGTTTGGGGAAATGGCCACATTTTTTTACGACATCATTTGTACCAAGCTCTGTGGATCTAATAGCTCGTGTTGTTTCCCCTGTATCACACGGTGCATATTCTTTTATATATTTTGCATATTCTTTTATATTAGTGTTAACCTGTCGGTGGGTTGAAAAAAAAGATGGGGGAAAAAGATACATCCTTAATCGACTTTAAAAAAAATAGTAATACAAAAATCTTATTCCCCACTGGTTTCAAATTTTTAATAACCCTTAAGCGCTTCCTGTCCCCCACTAAGGCTCCTCTCCCACGAGTCAAACTGGATAGCTACCCGGGCTACCCATACCCCAACACCGTCAGGGGGACAAAAATTTTTGCTACTGAGGCCAAGTAATAAGACCACCTCTGACCCTGTGTAGATCCTAATCCGTTCCATGAATTAAAGAAAATTAGTACTTACTAGGTTTCAATTTTTTTGTAGGGCACCTGCAAACTTCCTAAATGCATGCCCATGCTCAAGGATATTAGCCAGACTCGCCAAGCCATGCGGGAGAGATACGTCGCTAGCCAGCGCCACACCATCCAAGTTGACTACATTGCATATAACGATGAGATCGGCCAGATGATCGGTGCGAAGCCCAACTTAAGGAAACTTTTCATGAAGGATCCGCAATTGTTCATGCTCTGTGTCTTTGGGCCATGCTTACCTTATCAGTATCGTCTGAATGGTCCCCACAGTTGGCCCGGTGCCGTTGATGCCATTTTCACAGCGAAAAAGCGAATTTTAGCACCTTTGAAGACTCGTCAACCCAACTATGTACCTGATGATACCTTTTGGTCAAGCTTGATTGGCACAATTTGGGCTATAATTGTGTTTATCATAGTTTTATTTACTGCGTTTTAAAGTGAAGTCAATGGTAATGTAATCACCAGCATTGATTTTCTGTGTAGCTTCGATTGTTGACCCAACATCCATTTTGTTTTTCAATATTTCACCTCAGTGTGACGCATGTATCTAATTTCTGGATTGGTATTGTCCATGTTCTGAAAACGTGTACTACATTCAATATGAAATACTGACAGCTAAGCTTACGGAAAGCTAACTGGTTACCCTAGAAATGTATAAATCGTGTGGTAATATGTTTCTCTGAAAATGTACCTAAATACATTCATTTCTAGCTAACGTCGTTAAGTAACATCATGCTCAATGTTGTTAGGTTCTGTGTTACCATAAGATAAGCTGAAAACGTTACAACTACTTGAAAATCTTGCAAAAATCGATAAACCATCATACTCTTTGAATGAACACTAAATGGACGAAGCTATAGTAGATTTCGTCAAGGGAGCATCATAATGTTAATAATTCTTGGAATGTATTTGTGGACCACGTGAGTTGTTATTAGATATTACCTGATAAGTTTTCACAACATTTTCTACGACTGGCAAATTGAAATCATTGAACGAAAACTTTTCAGTATATAAAACTGTCTGCTGGCACCTTGATTTTCGTGCATTCCTGGTCTGAAATTGTATGTTTCATCCTAAATTTTGCAGTGTTAGATTTTGGCTACCATGCAAAATGTACTTGTCTTTTTAAATGTCATACAATCAGTCTATATAAGTGTAAACTGATTAATTAAATGTGATAAGTGTTAAACCTATTACAGCAGCACCAAATCATTATACTGCAAAGAACAAAAAATTTGGGTAAAAAAAAATTGGCACTTTGTAACTGTTTACATTTGTGAGCTGAAAGTGTTTTAGAAAGTATGTGCAAGTTGCTATAAAAGACCATACTGTAGGGACAACAAATACGAACCACTCTTAGTAAATAGTAAAAGTGGTATGAAGGCCATTTGTTTAATGGCCTTCACACCAATGGAATTTTTTGAGCAATAAAATTATACAGTAACAACTCAAAACATATCGTGCAATGATAAACTAACGGAATGCTGTCATCGTAAACTTCCCAGGTAGAAACATTTAAGTTTGAATTGTTAAATCTGTGAAAAACTTAGCAGATTCTGTGACTTTTTTTCAATGGTTTGTTGAATTGTATCTCTTATAATTATTGTTAGTATTATTGACAGTGAAAAAACAACTTCTTGGCTGGAAATATTGGTTTACAACCTTTGGTATTGTTTGCTGTGTGCTCCCCTTTCTGTGTATGATGCTTGCCAAGTACTACGTTTACGAGTTTGGTTTCCTTAAATACATGTCTTCCAATAACATATGGGAATAAACCAAATGTCAAATAACCAAATGTCAAATAACGTGTTTTGCCATAGTTTTGAAAGTGTTGTATAATTTTGTTATGATCTAAAGATATGGTGTAAATTTGATATAGGCGTTTAAAAATATATATAGTATATGTACATTTGTTATCGTTGTGAACAATAAGTAGATATAATTTTATAATGAAAGTTAATTTATTTTAATAAAAATTATAATAAAATTTATATCTTTGTCTTATGATTACGTATACTTAAACAGAGCCAAAGTGAAGTGGCTGCAGAGGGTTAGTTCTATTCCCACTGATAATTTATTGACATGAAATGTTAAATCGGATCAAAAACCAAAACTAGTAAAAGGGGCCGCCAAGTTCAGAATGGTTCGTCCCTTCAAAGGAGTGATATCAACACACCAAAACATTCGCCAAGTTAATCGCACCGCTTAATAGTTCGAAGGTTAAATGAAAACTAGAACTATGCTACTTTCGGTAGAAATGTTCAAGTTTTCATTTAATGTCCAAAGTATTATTCGGTGCGAATAAGTTGACGAATGGTTTGGTGTGTTGATATCACTCCTTTGAAGGGCCGAACCATTCGGAACTTGGTTTTGGTTTTTGATATATCAGTCCTTTCTTTAAAGTTGTGTATTGAACTCAACTCCACTACCGTGCAGATGTGTAATAAAGTGGCACGTCAACAAGAAATTGGTTTTCAATAATTTGCTACTACCTTTTGTCTATAGGCCGAACCATTCTCAACTTGGTCACCTCTTTATAGGTTTTGGTTTGGTTTTAATTTTGTTGTAATTTGTTTTATTTCGTTAGTTTTGGTGTGTTGATATCACTCCTTTGAAGGTCCGAACCACTCAACTTGGTGGCCTCTTCACCAGTTTTTGGCTTTGTTTATTTTGCTTTGTTTTTAGAGTTGGTTTATTTTTCGTGAATTGGACGTGAATACAATTTCTTTGGCAACGTTATTTAGGTCTATTGTGCTACACTAGTGTGTGTCTAGGCACGCACGTCAGTATACACGTTGTCATTGTCCGAACTTAGGCTGTCCAATGAGAGACGATGAGTAGTTCGTAGAGTAGGTTAGATTGAGCAGATGATGTATTAAGTCGTAGTGCTCTTATTAGTTGCAATCAAGTATTTTTTCAACCCTCAGCTAACCCATAACCGCCTAGATACGAACGTACGCCTTTAACGTATAACAGCAAAAAACTAAGTCCCAGCGCGAGCTTCGTGAGGGGTCCCCGGGGACCCCGACCAAAGCAGGCAGTCACAGCCCAGTGGTCAGCGTCGTCGGCTCCAAACCAAGAGAATGCTGGTTCGAATCCGATAACCGACCCGAGTAATGGACTCTAAAAAAGGGGTCTAAAGTTCTTTCAGGCGGTTATGGGTTAATAAACAATCAATGCCGACAATACTAACAATTGTTATAACAATATTTTCATACTTATGCGCCATCCCACGCCATCCTCGTTACACCCCTCGGCTCCAAACCATAAAAGGTACGCAGTTCGTATATCGTACTGCAGCCATTCGTCCAATTTCATAGCTGGAAGCCTTCCCGTTATCTCTGTATCGATGAATAATCACCCTATGGAAATTAACATATGGATGAGCGGACTAGAATTAGCTAGCTAGCTAGTTAGTTACACATTTTCAACGTTATTGAGGGTCAGATTTTGCATTGAAAGCAGCTTAGCTGGCATTCCTACACGAGTTAATTTTTGTCAGGTTGGGCATTGCTCTTAATTTCAACACAATTTAAACTTTTGTACCGCATTATTATTTTCCCGAAGTACCTGAAATTTGCCCAACTATGCTTCAAGATACGAGACACTGACGCTATGGCGCTGCGTTACAATGGTTTACAACCTCGACAATTGAATTGATGTGATGTTTGTTGTGATGATTGTTGCCTAACTTGGCGCGATACAATACCGTGTGTCGAGATACTGTTGGATCCTACAAAGTCTAAAGAACAATTTTTTTCCAGAAGGTCCTCTCTGACCACCAGCAAAGCCTTTGACAGCCAGTTCTGATAACAAGCTCATTGCTTACATGTTTATTTTCAGCTTTAATAAAATACATGTCAGGAATGTTAATTAGAACAACACAAAAAGAACACGATTTAATAATACCGTGATAGCGAAGCTGTCTACACCTGTTACCTAATGATGGACGTTTGCATCCATTCAGTGTTATATTCAATGTGGAATTTGTCACAGTTTTCGTGTGAATATTTTAACTTTACCTAAAAAGTGTAAATAAATATAAAGCAGTTAACCTCACGTACCCTAAGCGCAATACGATTTCTCCTACTCCACCGCCCTCCCAAATTACCTGCTGAATTTACTGAAAATATGGTGTTCGAAGATTTAAAAAATTTAAAAGTCGGATGAACAGGAACAAAGGGAACGGGAAACTGTAAAACAACGAAGCTTTCAGTTTTTTTTTTTGTAAGAAACCAATATCAGAGTCCGATGAAAACTTATCTGGACAGTGATCGCATGTTACACACAAGATTCTGGCTCATCTGCCTATCGTAGTAGCAAAAGTTACGAGACAATTTTTTTTAATATAATGTGCAATATAGTACACCACGCATTCAGATTTTTTAGTAGTATCCTGTTGGTATGTCTGCCGTTACAACTGCATACATCAATTACACATTTTTCTTTATTCTGCCGTACAACACGTCGAATTACTAATGCAGTGCAGTGCATCCTTCTTTTAAGGCACACTTGACGTTTTTGTTTGTAATCACGTACCTTTTCTATGGCATGCAGTAATTTCCACCAGACACAATTCAATCCATGCCTTGTGGCCGAAAGTATTTTTTTTTTTCATATGTAAAGTTGTGAACGCGCGCGCGCATGCCATGATTGTTGCTGTCCACTTTGAAACAATTTAGCTCATTCTGCAAGCTGCATCTATGAAAATAAGCCATTCAATCGTTTCTAGCTGCAAATTTCGGGGCCTTAACAACGTAGCTTAGTTTGGTTTAAAACTACCCAAATCCAAAACTGGTATAAGAGAAGCTGCCAAGTTTCAAAAAAAGGGTCAGACTTTCAAAGTAGTGATATCATTCAACCAGGGAAAGGCCGCCAAGGTTAATCCAAGTTAAGCCAAGTTAATCGCACCTACTAATAGTTCAAAAGTTAAATGAAAACTAGAACATTGCTACTGGCGGTAGCAATCTTCAAGTTTTCATTTAACGTCCAAAGTATTATTAGGTGCGATTAACTTGGCTAACAGGTTTAACCTTGGCGGCCCTTCCCTGGTTGAATGATATCCCTACTTTGAAAGGCCGACCCTTTTTTGAAACTTGGCGGCTTCTCTTATACCAGTTTTGGTTTTGGGTGGATATCACAGCTTTCATAGGACTGTGAACGAACGAAGGATCAGACGGTTTAATCCTCCCCTCTACCGTTTCTGTCTGGAGGAATTTTATGTCTATAAATTTGCTCATTCATAATTTTCTCATTTGCCGTGGCCCAATTAGCCGTTACACCAGTGAAATTGGACACGGTCAGAACTTGCTTAGGCTTGTAAGTGTACAGAAAATTTCACGGTCTAATCATCACCTTTACATGTTTTGTCCAGAGGTATTTTATGTCTATTGATGTTGTCATTCATAATTTCGATATTTGCCAATGCTCAATTTGCCGTGAGTAGAGTCAAAGTGGCACGGTTGTGGTTTATTGTTTGTGCTTGTTTCACAGGCTTAGGTTCAATCGCAATTTTGAGCGTACTGGCTACCAAACGCTGATGTTGGTTCGTTTCGCTCACTCACAAGGTTAATTTGAATCACGGCATGAGGCTGGAATTGTTCACTCAAATAAATCGGGTTAGCGTATCCAGATTGTTGACGACTGATGTTTAACAATGGCGTATTGCATAAATAATGTGGTTCTCGAATAACAATCGGCGCAAGTCATACTGTTGATTGTTGCCAATTGGAACAAGCTGACGTCATCATACCGCTTTTGGAAGATGAAACAGTTTCGTCATTGTCGGCCACCATCGTCTGCTGGTTTTTAAATCTCTATATCAAATAATTGTAAGTATATTCGTTTGGCTTAGAAATGTAACACTGCCAATTTTAAATGTTTCAGCCAACTGTTTCGACAATAATTACAACAATAATTTTGCACTTACGAGCCACTTCAGGGCCACGTGTTTCTATAGCTGCAACCCCCATTTTAGAAAAAGGCACTGCCACATGTGACGCTTTACCCGTCTGCCGAAACTTAGATCTGGCAACTTTCCCTAATGAGCTGTAGACGTATCTTTCTACCCTATGAGAATTAACATGAGAACAGTAATTCTACATGAAATCAAATGTTCGTTTCACTAATGCTTCCAAATAAATTAATAACAAGCCTATCCTTTTATCGTCGTGGGGCAGATAATTCAGTAGAGGTTCGTGTACCGTCCTCTTCAAGTTTTCATTTAACGTCCAAAGTATTATTCGGTGCGATTAACTTGGCTAATAGGATTAACCTTGGCGAACTTTCCCCGGTTGAATGATATCACTACTTTAAAAGGCCGGCCGTTTTTTGAAACTATACGGCTTCTCTTATACCAATTTGGGTTTTGGGTGGATATCACAACTTTCAAAGGACTGTGAATGAAGAAAAGATCAGACGGTGTAATCGTCATCTGTACCTTTTTTGTCTGGAGAAACTTTATGTCTATAAATTTTCTCATTCATAATTATCACCTTTGCCATTGCCCAATTAGCCGTAACGTCAGCGAAACTGACACGCTCTGATGCTGATTTTCGTTTGCTTCTTTCACTCGATCAGCGCATCCTCCTCACTTGGCCCTACGTCGCTTAACGTTAATCATTCAATCACTTAGTTACCATGGTGTTCACGAACACATAATTGTTCCTTTTATCGTCGTGGGGCAGATAATTTAGTTTGGATTTGCGTACCGTAACAAAAAAAACCGACCAAACCTTTGCAATAAAAGATACTCCGTCTCTTAGTGAACCATTCCATTCTGTGATTATTGAGGCCTTGGCCTAATGCCATGCGCCCCAAACTCAAAGAAAATACACTAAACTATATACTATGAACAACAACAATCGCTACAAAACTGCTGTACCACCTCACTGCAACATCACTCAAGGTCAACTGCAAACCACAGTAGCACACGTAGCCCTGAACGGAGACGCCTGTACACTGCAATACTGTTACCACTCATCACACCACTCTTCCGCTGCCGCACCCAACACACTAGGCAGCCCATCTTCTATTCCCAATTTAGGGCAAGTTTCAGTGGGTGGTGAAGCATTTCACAAGGCTTAACACAACACAAGAGAGACACTAGGCAACCGAGCAACCCACCTTCTCTTCCTCATTTAGAGCAAGTTCCAGTGGGTGAAGAAGTACTTCACAAGGCACCTCGCCTCTTCTTCCACATACGGGGCAACACACCTTCTCTTTCCCATTTAGGGCAAGTCCGGCAGGGAAACGCAGAGAAGTCGCAATGCCTCTGCCTCGCACAGCAAATAAGATAAGGAAAAGCAGGGAGAGCATTCAACCAAGGGGCAAGACATCGCCGCTCTGCAATAAATTTATGACAGGCAACAAGGACATGCTCGGGCGTCTCAGCCACTAAGCACAGCGTGCACAGCGGAGAGTCAACCCATA
>JAHWFP010218105.1:1219-22729 GCA_023313725.1 Lithobius niger | reverse complement strand
ATCTAGTTAACTTTCTAATCTATGGCTACGCTTGCTATTGATATTAAATTATGCGATTTTCCAGTTAGACCATTATCCCTCGCCCCCACATCCCATTTTTCGAAGGAAATTAGGAATGTTGAAAACAAACTAGTGTAACACCTGCAGAGTTGACTGCCAAGACACTACAGCTCTCCACTCTGCAGGTATCACGCCTCCACGTTTCAAACTATTTAATTTTTGTTCGGGTAATGAAGCCTGAAACCTTTCGTCCAGCAGTATAAGTAACCAGTGTACAATCAAAAAAACCGGGGCTGACCTCCCCACGTTCCCAATGAGGAACCACAAAAACGTAGCCATTGTCTTTTTAACTCCACCCGTGTATTGTGCCAAGTGTTTAAAATATTTATGTGACATTAACGGAGCAAGTAGTCTGTATTAAAGACTGGACTTGAGAGAATGCAAGATAAACTATTCTGAAAAAGAAAGAAAAAACAACTGCCCCAACTAGGTATCGCGCCCTGGACATCCTGCAACTGGCAGGGAGTTCTAACCACTGCCCTCTGGGGTGGATACTGGCTGCAGGCTCCAGCCGAGCTTAGTGGCTGTTCACTCTTTCTCAGTGGTGACCTAAAGGCCACAATCATATGGAAAACAACTTGCTTCTTGGCCTCCCCACTATAGGAATAATGCAAGAAATAAATAAAGAATAAATCAAAAGGCAAATGGTTAACGAAGAAAGCAGTCTGCATTAAAGACCGGCCTTGTCTGACCAGTCTTTACTCACCAGTGAAGCAGCAAGCAGTAAGAAGAGAATCAGTCTGCATTAAAGACTAGGCTTCTTACAAGACCCTTTCTTAATCCTACCTTGTGATTTTTGTTTTACTTAAAACTCACTATTAAAATGCAGCTAATCACTAACTCAGGTTAAGGGTCTTTCAACCACTCACACAAATAGTCCAGTTTAAACTACACTCACCACGTGGAAAACGTTAATGTTGACATTGGAATTACCGCAGGTGCATTGACAAGTTCAAAACAATTAACGTAAATTTTTGTGAATTTTAAAAAAAGGTCACTAACGGCCTACTTTTCTAGAACCAATAGAAACTCACGAGTGCTGGGATGAACAAATGGTGAAATAAAGAGCAATTCTGACTTGATATATTTTTTTCGATATCAACATTATGTCGGGTATTGTCTTGTCATACCAAGTTACGGCACTCGATTTTCACTAACAGAAAGATACACTTAATTGGTAACATAGCTTCATGAAACGGCAAAAAAAAAAGATAATTTTCGCACTGACGGAACGAGTGAATGGTGGAACGATACATGCCATCACACATGCAAACTGTTGACAATCTAATAGCGATTACGTAATAGAACAAGGCAAAGAAAAAACATTCTTACGATTCAGAAGTTGTAATATACTGCAAACTTCTATAAATTTATAGTTCACTCGGGCAAATATAGGTATAATTGTAGTAAGTTAAAAATACATTTACTTCATGCAGTTTTTAAATAAAACAGTAAACAGCTTTGTGTAAAAAGAAATATTTATTGCATACATCAGTGCTTCAACAATTGAGTTATTTTTATTTTCAACAATTGAGTTTTATTATTTGAGTAACAGCCCATTTTATAGACATATTTGACTTCAGGCATGATTATTGCCTGTTACTTTTTTTCTTTGTCGAACAAATTAGTTAACAAAATATTTTTCAAACTCCGTTTGAACTTATTTTGCTGGAATTTTTTTTGCTGGAGTGAAACATGTCTCATTTTCCATGTTTTTCTTGGTGTGATCTTGAAGACATAAAACTGTTCTTAAACTTCTTCATGGAGGTTTACCAATACAATAAATACTAATGGCCGTTTCTCTTACCTCTAATTGTGTTTCAGGTTTCATTCAAAAAACAGTTTATTGCTCATTTGGTCGATGATCATTTAAACAGTGCCAATTGTACTGTCATCTTAGTTCTTTTGTTTCTTAACTGAGTTGATGAAGATTCTCACCAGAGTTGACAAGCCTCGTCTCCTCTATTCATTGCTTTGGTTGTATCACAGTTGAAAACTTTTGAGAATTCTTTTGAATTTGATAGAGTGCCTATAATTCTGAAAAGACAAAAAACATTCCATTTATATCTCAAACCACAAAATGAGTAATGCGCTCGCCGGTCTTCTTTTCACACACTGCACTGATAAATAATTAGAAATGTCCATTTGTAGTACCATTGACTAGCTAAAGGGTGGTGGTGGTGGATGCATTGTTTGACAAATCGGTGAGGTCAAAATAACCGCAAATTCTATAAAGGATAAAAAAAAAACAAGCTAAACAGCAAACATCACATTGGAAAATAACGTAGCACAGCAAGCCACTTTCATGCATTTATGTTTTGTTGGAGTGTAGCAATCCGTTTTCGAACTGGTAACCCACTCTGTCTAGATGACTGACATAATGCCTTTATTGGCATCTTGGCTTTGGTATTATAAAGAAACAAATTTCATTTTATTTCACGTGCTAAATAGTATTTTAGGAATCGGTTGGTCATCAAAACGACGTGATGTACCTTTGTTTTCATTTCGTCTACAGTTTGCCTGGCACTATACCGCGGAATTTCGTAAACGTATTGACCCTGTCTGTACTCTCGGCTTGCGCCCTACATCGCATTAAACAATAGCGATGGCAATCCATAATCTTAAAAACAATCACCGCGTTCTTTCACATTCTTCCAAACATTATTCCACAAATTTACTCCAAACAATTCAGAAGATTTCCAGTCTACAAAAGCAATGAAATGGGTGACGCAAGAACAGTGTTGTTTTATTTACCGTAAATGCGCTTAGCACTGTATTGGCTACTTAGGCTCTATAAGAATAAAGTAAGTAAAAGCACTTTAACAGGTGAAACAGTGCATTGTTTAAATGTTCCAACGTTTTGGCCAGCTTATTTCTAATGTACCAGGTTCTTTCCATATGACTTTAAGCAATTTTTTTTTTACACTGGCGATTCCCATCACAAATAAATGCCTCTTGGTTTCAAGGATCTTACCTGAACATTCCAGGACTGTGTGGATTCGTAAGCATCTGGCTAAGAAGCGACTCTGGCCTGGAAACTTGACAAAACGCCTGTAACCAGAATGGCAAATACGATTGAATGATCGGACAAAACCAGAATGGCAAATACGATTTAATTATCGGACAAAGCCAGAATGGCAAATACGATTTAATGATTGGACAAAACGTATAGACAGTGCTGTAGCTAACGGGAACTCCAGAGATACAACGAGTCCCCAGATAAAATAAAGTGGGGCAAAAATACCATAAAATTAGTTGGATGGGGCAAAAAATTCTTAATCTCTCCTTCAGAGAGGGCAACGAATTACCAGCAAAAACAAGGAAACCAAAAAGAAAACCTAATGACTTAACAGTTGGTGCAAGTTTATCTGGCTAAGCTTAAAAAACAGCAAAAAGTTGCTTGACAGACCGTCGCAAACGTGCACTCTATGAGCCAGAAATAAGCTCTAAAATAACGTAAAATGAGCGAGATTCCTGCACCCACTAGGGAGACCGTCAGCTGCATGTGTACTGTCTAGGATTCCCTCCAAATCTTTCAGTGCAGTGGGAAATTTGGGTAGGGGGTGAGGACATCAGCACAGGTTGCGTCTCCTGTGATTGGACTTAGTTTTGGTACTGCGTACAAATTAGTTATCAGACAAATATCACCTGGCAAATTGGGCATGCTAAGGGATGGACGGCTGAGCTATTGACATGCTTCGCTTTTATTCACCTATCATAACTTTGGTTTAGGAGCTGCACCATCGCACGCGAGAGAGTATCATTCTCCATCATGGCCCACAATTTAGACAACTCATTATTTAAAACAATCTTAATATTCATAACCATAATGATGAGATAAAGATAAAGTGAGCCCGACAATGCTCAAGTTTGCCATTGTCTCTTTAAAATGGCCTTCAATTTTCAAGCCACTTGTGGACCCTTCTAGTACATATGAACAGTACATATCTACATTTCAGAAGGACATCTTAAAAAATGCACATGACATTTATTCCATCGGTGAATACGGTTTTGGTTGCACAAATTACACAGGTCGCATTTTTTTTTGGGGGGGGGGGAGGTGTAATATATTTTTGGGGGTTCACTAGCTATTTGGGACCTGCATGCATTAAGAGCACAGTGTGTGGTTGGTTAAAGCGGACTTTAGTGAAGCAAATGGTATTTAGAGTCCGTTCATAAATTAATTCATAGAAGAGGTAGGGTTGTATATAAGTGGAGTGTGACAGTTTTGGACAACGAGAGGGGGAAATGTCACATAGTTTGTTTTGCGGAGCAATATTTTTACGCTGATTAATTTTATCATATTTGTAGTCGAAACCGGCAATAAAACATTTTGCGTAAAATATTACTCCAAAAAAATGTGTTGCTAATAACTTTTTTTTCCTTTTTAAACAGCCTAAAAGTGGTGTAAAAATCTAGAAAATTACCAAATCTCGAATTATTTCTTTTTTTTTTCAGCCCCAAATCGGGGGGGGGGGGGAAGGGCTCTACATTTCTGGCGTTATTTCCTAGAGGGATGGCTAGTTGTGAAACACTGAGCGGTAAGAGGGAAGAAGGGATTAAAATGTGGAAAAAGTTTCTAAAATGTGTAATAGAAAAATGCCAGCTCCACTATTGATGCCAACGGTATGTGAGTATGTGGCTTTTCCATCTGAAGTATATTGCACACGGTACTGTTTTAGGTTTGAAGTAATTTAGGAATAAAAATGTAATATTTAATGTAAGTAATCTTTAATTTGTACACCACCATTCAAAAACTTATTAACAATAGTAACATTGTAAAAGGTTTTTTGGTTCGTTTTCAATTTCTATTAGCACTATTGTTTTGGTGAGTTCGAATAATTTTACCTGGCCAAAGCTAAGATAAAATAGTTGATCAGGTGTATATTCATTCAGTCCAGGTAAGCATTTTTCTTCTTTGTGTTTGCCAACCCACTTTCGGTAAGCCTGTGTGACAAAAAAAAACGTACTCACAAGAAAAAATGGAACTTTTCACAAGAAACTTAAATGTTAACACAATATATTTTAGTAGGAATTTTAAGGTAGTAAAAATTTCCACATTCATAGTACGTCCACATCAAGTTGAAATTGACAACCAACTAAATTTGTTTAAAGGTTCAAATAATAAAATAATATGAAATATATCAGGAAGTAAGCAACATTTAATCTATAGGCACTGGAAATGTACCTACATTATACCCAGCAAGGGTACGTATGGCTATATGCTTGTATTATTGAAATGAGCTTATCCTAACTCCATTTCTTATGCAATTCCGAAGAATAGGCCAGTCAAAATAGGATTGAAAAAGGAATTAATTAACAACAAGCTACAAATTACAACATACTAAAAGTTCCCTGAAATCCGACCATTGCGTTGTTCGCCATCTTGGAAACATGGCGTCCGAAAACGGTTTTTTCAATATATCTTGGTAACGGTTGCTCGGGCATGAAGATATGTTCGTTCCAAAAAGGTACAGCATTCAATTTTCTACAAAAAATGCTTATTCATTTTATCGTAGATTTAATGATTCAGCCAATAAACGGTGTAGACGAATGTTTAGCTAATTCCCCATCTTGGAAACATGCGCCCGAAATTGTTTTTTTTTTCAATATATTACGGAAACGGCTGCATATAATAATGTTTAATCGGAAATTGTAGAGCATGAAACTGTCTGCAAAAAGGGTTCTATTATTTTTTTAAAACTGAGTCAGTGATTCAGCAAATAAACTGCCAAAGAGGCCAGGCATGTGGCCCCCAATGCTCGCAATGTACATACCCTTCATATAGTTGGCAGCTTGGGCCCCAAAATTGATGGAATTTTTCACTTTCTGTGAAAAGCATGAATACATATGAAGAATAACTGGGGATAAAAAGGCTATGATAGCAAGTTCAAAAACCCTGGAGGGGGGGGGGGGGAGGAAGGGGGGATTTAGCCCAACAAAAACGTTACTTATAGCGATTTTCTTCTTGAGAGCCCTCAATAGCCCGAAATGGATATGCTTAGGATTTTCTTAAAGGTGGGATCTATTCTTGCCATCAATCCTACCCGAGACTGTTAAACTTCGATAGGGACCGTCCTACGCCCATTTAAAGGTGAAGAGGTAATGATGTATTCTGTTATACAACAAGAGTATTGAACAGCATTAAGGATCTGTAAGATTGCAAAACCCAACTTAGTGACTCTTTTGTGCTACAAAATACACCAATCTCAAAAGGAATTTTATATATTAATGCACGGTGGTGACGTCACGCCAACACATCCCAATGCTAAAAGTGTAGCCGTTATATACGGTTAATCTGAAAACCCACACACGTCACCGTGGGTTAATTTTGATAACCCACACTTTTTCGATAATCTACACTTTTTCCGCGCTCTACACAACCACTGCTCTACCATGTGACATACTTTGCAAAACTACCGTACACAACACAAATTCAACCAGCACACCCCATTCCAACCAACGTAAATAAGCACATTTGCAACCTGCGATATTTATCGTACTAACACGAAAAAAAAAAAACCTCGCGTAGGCTACTATGCTTGGACCCCACCCATGGAAGAATGGCTCAATCCGCCAACCTTTCGCTCCGACAGTACTAAAACTAGGCTACCGACACTTGTAAACACACCTAAATACACCTAAAAACATACGATACTCAAGCGAACAGCACATTTGTAACCTGGCGACATTTTCCGCACTAACACGAAAAAAAAAAGAAAACCTCGCGTACGATGCTAGCCCCCTCCCCACCCCCATCCATGAAGGAATCGTCCAAGCCGGACCCGACAACCTTTCGTTCCGACGGTACGAAAACTAGCCTACTGACCCTTTCTAAACACACCTAAAAACCTACGAGTCTCAAGCGAATAGCGCATTTTATACGCTGTATCTTATTTAAACTAATAAAGTAGAAAAAATACGGTTTTACCTTAAACACAAACGTCGGTGACTGGGACTGGATATAGGGACGTCCTCGCGTACATGAAACTTTCGCAAACAGGAAGTTTAAAACCGAAGTTTGAGATGAGGAATTTACGTCATGATTCACAAATAAAATTTTCAAATAGTTTTTTTTTAAATCTCAAATAACTAGATATGTTGGCTCGACGTCACACCTTAGCATTAAAACACATATCCGTGAAGTAGACCCGGATATCCCGAAATAATTGATCGTCTACTCGAAAGGGAACAGTCCAAAGATCTAGGGGTAGCAAAATCGAACTCGGGCTGACGCGCTCATTCGGTTTCGCCACCCCTCGATCTTTGGACTGTTCCCTTTCTCGCAGACGATCAATTATTTCTGGATAACAGGGTCTACTTCACGGATATCTATTACATAATAATAATAATGTTTGTTGCTGAAGCAACAGGTCTGGCAAGGATCGCGGGATCACTGACTGCCTAAAGAGGGGCAGCATTTAAGATGCGTGTAAAAATATTTGATAAAAAAGAGAATGCGAAGGTGGCAAGGTAAAAACTAAGACAACATAAAACAATTTAAAAGCTTGCGTATAGGTCATAGTTTAAAAACATTTTTTAATTGTAAAAATAAAAAGTAAAAAAAAAAAATTGCATGGTCAGTGAAAAGGTGGGATCGAATTAGAATAGGTTGGTTAGGATTTCAACTGCCTTACCATCAAGGTTAGACCTGCCAGGGACACAAAGGTCTCCGATGGTATCGCCAGTCGAACGGAAAAGGAGGAGAAGGGTGGATGGCCAATTGTCATAAAACAAGACAATGAATAAAATAATTTTTTTTTTAAATGTACAAAGCTTAAAAGTCTTTACATAACTTGATCGTCACATTAAAAATAAAGCAATTAATAATAATAAAAATAACTCATATACCACAGTAATTGATAGTTGACGTATTGGTTGTGAGACGCTGACATCATACCAGTGCAAAAATGAAGGCGAGACTATGATGCTCTCTTAACGAAGGCAGACAGATCTTCTGTCCATAATTCTTTCTGGAAGCCGTACTCCGAATCCATACATACCGTCTTAGAACGAAGGGCATTCCAAACGGGGACTACCCGCACCGCAAATAGAATCTTCGGCAGTCAAGTCTGGATCCCCTAGTCTCAAGTTTCCAAGGGTGACCCCTGGTATTATGAATACACGGTGCTAGGTCAAAAAAAGGAAGGTCGATCGAGATTAAGTTTCAAAGAATCTTGTATGTCAAGATGAGGTCAAATCTTAAACGGCGCAATTCCAGAAGCTCAAGTCCCACTTTTGAGAGACGTTCTATATGATCAATATTTCGGAGTCCTGGAAGGCACTTCGTGAAACTTTTAGTAGGGTTATTTGTGGCTAACCGGTGACATAGTTCAGCCTACTTGCATGAACAAGATATCTAGACTGGAATGGGCAACCTGGAAAAAGTCTTTGCCTATCTGTTCCGACCAGGGTACATCAGGCTCCTTCAGTAGTTACGAGATCTATTCTGGACGATATTCTGGTACCCTGTGGTGTTTGGAGGTTTGCCTATCCCATTCTTCTCCTTTGAGAACATCTAGTAATGTTCAAAATTAATCGGGTTCATCTATACACAAGCACTTTGCTTCAGATGATATATGGCTAAAAAAAAAGTGGATTTTCATGTGGTGATGGATCAATCAACCAATCCGTTGTGGGTGCAGATCTGAAATGGTTCTTATGCTAACTCGAGTAAACATCAAATTTCATTTTATTTCAGTCTATTGGCTACAATAAAAGGTTATGAGTCAGTATCCTCATTATTGTCTAACGGTGTCCTTCCATATTCTTGATACACTCCCAATTAAGGCCGCCCGCACACTGAACGACTTGGCCGCGCGGCCAGGTCGCTGCAGCCAATGAGAATGCTTACCATTTATGAAAAACCACGCACTAATCATTTTCATTGGCTGCAGCAATCTGGCCGTGCGGCCAAGTCGCTCAGTGCGCGGGCGGCCTAAAACTCAGTATATTACCTCGTAACCAGCTTTAAGGCTCCAGGTACAAACTTACTCCTAATAAAACTTATTATTGCCTCGTAACCAGCTTTACTACCTCCAGTACTACCTCCAGCTTTACTACCTCCTAATAAAACTTATTATTACATTGTAAGCAGCTTTAATGGTTGAAGGTACAATATTACTCCTAATAAACTTAGTCTTACCTCGTAAGCAGCTTTAAGGCCTCCATTGTCAGCGATGTTTTCTCCTAAGGTGATTTTACCATTTACCTACAAATACCAAAATATAAATTCATGTTAGATATGAATTAGCACGTGAACCCATAGTCAAAATGTAATCTAAAAATACTGACGAATACGAGTTTTAATGAACATTGCTCGAAATAAAGGGGTACAATAGTGAAATTTTGTGTTCCTCAGTTGTCAAATTGTGCTCAGGTGACACACTAGGCATGCGAAAATTTAAATTCTTAAATCAAAAAGATATTGAAATTTTATGATTTTGAGTTGCTTTAAGTTTTTAGTTAAAATCATCAACAGCTGAAAGAAAAAAAAATCGTCACAAACGCACATTTTCAAGAAACTGCAATACGGCTTTAAATACTTCTTGTTGTAACCCACTGCAATTAAAAAAAAAAATTTATGTAAAAAATCATTTTTATGCATACATATGTGAAGATAGTGGTGGTTCCTTCGCTGATTGTTCAAGATGGAAAGTGAACTCAATAAATAATCCATGATTTTATTTAACCTTTTTTCCATGTCGTACAGTACTTTTTTCCTGCACATATCTCTGGTTGCGAGGGGAAGAAAGATCATATTTTTTCCCCTTTAACTACTTTTTGAGAAATTAAGAAAGGAATACAGATGGGTCCCAAAAATGTACGAAACTCTTAACTTTCCACAACATTTTATTTAATTATTTTTTTATTTTAACATTTTGCGCCCCTTGCACAGGGCTGTGGCTAAGAATATTTTCTGGGGGGAAGCAAACTGGCAATTTTTCGCCACTGCTCCCAATTATCCCCTCTTTCCCCACCACCACCCAAAAAAAAAAAATAACCAAACCAAAATTGGTACCATTACCATGCAAAAAAGACTTACTGGAGCAAAAAAAAAACTTTGTTTTTAGTAACGAGTGCTCTGACAGGATAGTAGGGTGGTGTGCTATTAGCAGTGACTTTGATGACTGGAACAAAAGTGCTAGTAATGTCCAGCAAGAATTTGTTGCAAATTTGTTGCGTGAGGGCAGGCAAATTTAGGGAATGGGCGAGAAATAACAAGTGAAAGCAATGTTTAAAAGTGATTGTTCGTCTTTCTTTTCTTTACAATGCATTTGCTTGCTTTTGTTCTGCTGTATGACCCTAGAGAAACTGCAATCCTGCAAATCATTCTTAATAAATAATGACCGAAAGGGATTGTTGATTTGTCCTTTCAGAAGAATTCATTGCAGATCTTGGCACAAGTAGGAGTAATTTGCCACTAATATGCTATCTTTGTTTGATAGTAAACACTTGATACACCAAATGAAAATAGGCAGTTTTTAGGGCCAACATAAGTCATGTCAGGAGCCGACGAAACGAGCCGAAGCAAGCCGAAAAGCGATCATAATGTTCATTTTTTCCTGGTCATATCTAAAAAATGGTGCAATTTTCGAGTGTATTGATGAGGGTTATTTACCCTCTTGAATACCACACCCATCAGCTGAACGAAGCTCAATCGGCCTAAGAAAGACAATTCATGAAACTGCCGTGAAAGAAAAAGACAAGATTTAAGAGTATACAGTAGTGGTCGCACATTTTTTGCAAACCGGACATCGCCCCAACCTAGGAGAAGCTGAAATCATAATTCCTAAAAAAAATACTTTTGCACGTATGAGACTTGAATCTGCCGACATTGCCTTAAACAGTGATAAACTTTTGAATATCTGTCTCCTCCCCTTCCTCCACCCCGAACTCCAGACCATGGGTTCAGTTTTTCGTAGAAAGAAAAAAAAATTGTTAATAGGGTTGAGGAGGAGAATTTGTGCTGAGGATCACTACTGAAACGTCTTGGGTACATTACTATTAGTTCCGTCTAAGTTTATAGAGGGCGCCACAAGTTTTTTTAGGTGAGAATTTCTACTCAAGTTTTCAGCCTAAAATTAAACTAAACTAAACGAAACTGGCTTGTATTTAATAATTATTTAGTTTAGCTTAGTTGTAATTTAGTTTTACTTTGGATTTGGGCTGAAAAAAGAGCAAAAATTACCAGATGGAACGTGTGGTAAAAACTCGGATGGAACTAATACGAATGAATCTAACGTGTTTCAATACGGACTTTTTAGAGTTACAAATTCTCCTCCCCAACCCTATAAATTCTTGGTCATAATAATACATTGATAATGTGTACAGCGTGATTACTTGTGAGCTATAATGGGTTTGGTACTGATGAGGGTAAATATAATGGCCACAAATTTTAGCATTTTTAAAAAATTACCTGCGGAGTTCCTCTTTCCATATGAAGCAGGACTTTTTTTTAAGTTCATGCAATGAAATAGTATAATTAAAACTAAAACGGTCTCTTGTAGTAATCAGAAAAAAAGACCCTAGAATAAAGTCCACACGAATAAAAAAAACCTATTAGTAAAAGTACATGGACTGAAATGCGTCTGAACTGCATTTCGTCTAAAATTTAGCCAAAAGGATGAAGGAAGAACGGCTAAAAAGAAATGCGTCTAAAATTATTAGCTCTGCTATAAAAAAAACCTTCCACCTTGTGAAGCAAATTGTGGTTGTTGCGGTGTCTGATGGTTGTATTGCCGTCGGGCGAGATGACGTTATAAACGTTTTTTAAACTTTTTATACGCCAAAACTTGTGACGTTTCTTCGTGTCTAATTTGCCCAAATCATCGTCCGCAAATATTATTTCCTGGAGGTATTTTTTTTTCTCTCCATTGCCATTTTCCCGAGAATCCTTTTACTTACACATGAGTCAGGTGAGTCAGGATCAGGACAGTAAGTGCTGTATTGGTCCACGTAACATTGTGCTTTATCTTGGAAGCTCTTGACAACATTAGGAGACCACCAGTGTGCTAAGTTACCGTACTTATCATATTGTCGTCCTAAGAAGAAAAAAAATGGAAAAGTTTATTACGCAGCCAGACAAGCGCATAATTTAAAGAACTGGAAACCTTTTAAAGTGGCAAAAGGGAATTACAAACTTGTTTTTAATTTTAGGTAGTAAAAATGTAACAACCAAACAAACAAACAAATAAATATAGTTTTATTTAAATCAAACCGGAAACCATGCTTAATATTTTGTTTTGAATATTTAAAGAAATTGGCTGCATCATTAGCATAAAATATGTAAAGTAGATACAATGATGAAATCAATTGTAATTCTCTTTTTTTTTGTTTCTTGGTTTCTTTTTTTTTGGTTCTTGCTGCAAACACGAACCAAACAGAAGAAAAAGAAGATCTCCTATCTAAACTTTACTCTACAAAAATAATCGTATGTACCTTATGCAAGCCAAACACAAAAGTGCATAAAAGCAAAGTGTGTGAAATAGTACCATCAATCATGCTTTAGTAAAATGTTGAGGGGTTAGCTGCCTTCGTTTGATGCGCCTTCCTAGCACGTTTTATTAGAATTGAACCAAAATCAAAACCGTTATGCATGATAAACCTACAACAAACTTTGAAAAAATATGTTTTCGGCAATTCAAGAAATAAATTATATAGGACGCCTAGATTCCGCAGTGGCACTGTTACTGCGTGGAAGTTTGAGCGACCAGTACGCGTCCATTACCGCGGTCACAACGCATGGTCGGTACATGGGTCACTGTGGGTCGGTAGTGCAATAATAACATAATTCGAACTTGTGCTGTCGTTAACTGCACGGAAATGCAAAATAAAACGGCGGAAATTACTTTCATGAGTAAATAAATTTTCCTGACTTCGTTCTATCAAGGGTAATGGTTCTGTTGATTTAGATTTATCGATTTATATATTTAGAACGTTACCAGACTTTAAATTAAGAAAATTAGACGCAGTATAAAACAAGCGGTTAAAGCGACTATGTAGTCGCAACTGGTCTTCTGTACAGTTTCGCCATTTTCACTTTTGAGGCGCACACCTCTATCACACACTGCAACAACGATCTCCATTATAGTATAATCTAAGAGAAGTAACCATCACAATTGCCGGTTAAAAATAAGTTAGCTTAGGCCTTATTACATTTTTGGCGTTATTGTCAGCTTTTGGCGTAATTTTTACATGTAGGTTTAATTTCGTAAGTAGCAGCAAACGGAGAATTGGATTGTAGGGCAAGCCTTTTCATTTTTAAAACATGATGTGCCTCCGGGCACACATCTAGTGTTACAACGTAATGCGCAACGTAGCCTGTATAGATCAGTGGTAGTAGGGAAGTAACGGGATAGTCGCAATAGATAGACGTTTTAATATGCCGTTGATTCAGCCAGCAGCGACTCGTAGCAACTTGACGTTGCCGTAGTAACGTGATTTTAGGCCAAATTTTATTAACTGCAGTTTTGTAATTTCTTGAGTACCAGATAGGCATAACGGATAATTTGCTTCGAAGGTAAGCCTATTCATTCATGCAACAAGCGACAAGACTATTTTAAAAGAAGCTAAAATTCTTTTTATTTTCGGCTGAGTGTTAAACTTAGGATTTCAATTTGACGATCAAATGTTGTTATTTTATTTAGTTATAATAATAATAATAATAATAATAATAATAATATTTGTTGCGATAGCAACGGGTCTGGCAAGGACTGGGGAGTCACTAACAGCCAGCCACAATTACATGTAAATACATACAGTATACATAAAACTGCCAAGGAATGATGATGATAAGAGGTTTGGGAACACGAATGCCTCACCTCTAAGGTTAGACGTGCCAGGGACTCAAAGGCCCCCGATGGCATCGCCAAACGTGCAGGACATGGGAAGGGTGTGAGTTACGTCAAAGAAGCCTGTTAGCTATAAGGGAGTAACGATGTTTTAATTTGCCGTGTTTTTAACTAACGTTTGACAATGAAACTAACATTATTAATAGTGGTCGTATCTATCTGGAAAATAAAAACTGTTTTATCTAACTGTTTTATGCTTTTAACCTAGGATGACTAACTTAGTGCTTTTGCCAAGCTTTAATTTTATTGCTAACCAGATGACGAAAATTGAAACTTTTCGAAACGTTGTTCGTATTTTTATGTAGCACTGCTTGGTTTGCCTTCATATGATCTGTTAACGTGCTTTTTACTCCGTTGTCTCGACTGCTCGCCCCATTCCTGACCTTCACCCACGTTTGAGGAAAGTTTTCAAGACGCTGACGTTCCCATCTGCGTCTCGTCTTGGCCTTGGTTAACGCCTATGTATCGAGTGAACACTTTTGATGCATGCTGATGCTGTCTCGACTGATCATCTCATTCATGGCCATAAACCACGTTTTGACTAAAATTTCAAAAAGCTTGACGCTTTCAACCCAGCTGCTTGTCTACACCCACACATCAAGTGGTCCTTCAAGATGCACACTGACGTCGTCTGAATAGTAACCTGGCACGTGATGAGACACTGAACTCCACGACACCTCGTCTCGATCGTGACTAAACCAGTCCCACGGTTCGAGTGAAGCAGTTCTTGACACTGGATGTCCTAAACTTCGGATCCTCGTCTCGATCATGACCTGACACGTAACGAGACGCGTATCGACTCCAGTCTCACCCCGTCTCAATCATAACTTGGCACGACACAAGACACAGTTCTTCACCACATCCTGTCTCAAATGTGGCTAGACTGGACCCACGTTTCGAGTGAAAACCTTCCTGACTCTGGACGTCTTCGACATTGGCTCCTTGTCTAAATCGTATCCTGGCATGCAACGAGACACGCAGCGGCTTCCAGCTCCACCCCGTCTCGATCGTAACTTGGCATGTAATGAGACACCGCTCTGCACCACATAAAATCTCGATCGTGAATGCACTGACCCCACATTCAAGTGAAACTCTTCCAGCAACTGGATGTCTTCGACATGGGCTCCTCGTCTTGATCACAACCTGGCACGTGACGAGACACGCTGCGGTCTCAACTGCCAACTCTTTCTCAATTGCAACCTGCCACATGATGAGACTCACCCATGAATCACTACACCCCTGCTGCTGCTTCTGCAGTCTTCTCGACCTTCAAACATCTGGAACATCGACATTCGCATTTGTATTCGCCTACCAACGACCACCTGGGTCTGCGTCCCCACCTGGCCATTCATCTGAAGCTCCGTACAGCTGAACTTCATGGCAACCACCCAGCATTGGCATTCGCATTTGCTCCCTGGCCTCAATGCTTCCCGGCAGTCATCCTCCCATCCTCCATAGCTGCAGTCCATCAAACCCCACTGGCACTCGCATTCACATTCGTCCACCGGCTGTCCCTCATTACACTTGCAAGATACTGCGTTCGTTCATCTGATGTCCATCAAGCAACCATACCATTCGCTCAACTGGTCTTCACTGCCACAGTTCATTAAGCCCAGCGGCATTCGGGTTTGTCTAATGACATCGCAACCACAGCATGAGTTTTGACGATTTCCATTGGGTAACTGCTCTTCCAATGACCTCAAGATGTCCACCGCATTCGTCCTCCTGACTCCATCGCAACAGTATCGTCCACTGCCTATCCTTCATAGCTACTGCTGACTCCCGCATTAGCATTCATCTGATGTCCATCAAACAACCACAGCATTCGTCCAACTGGTCTCCATTGCAATAGTCCATCAACCCCAGCGTCATTTACATTCGCATTCGTCTGATGACTTCCAAGGAACCACAGCACTCGTCCTGATGATTCCTATTGGCCCTACTGCTCTTCCAGCTCCTGAAGGCGTGAATGAATCTACGGCATTCACGTTCACTCAACGACCTCCTAGCACGACGGCAGTCATCCTGCTTCACTACAACGATGCATACCTGCAGCGGCATTCGCATTCGCATTCATCCACCAACGGCTCCTCATCCCCCAAGATCACGATAGTCAAAGCAACCTGGCAACCTGCAGACCCAAAGCAACTTGGCATTCGTCTAGCTTCACAACAAAGCACACCAAGCCATGAAAACAATTTCACTCGTCCGCCAGCTGTCCCCAAGACATTTCAACACCTGGGCCAAGTCACTCGCATTCATCTCAATACCTACATGCGCAACAACATTCATTCAACTTATCCACAGTGACCTTCGCATTGGGATGGTAACCCACCGGCTGTCCCTCAGAAGAACTCACCACCGGGATCGACCACTCTGACACCTGCATTTGGTCAGAAGACCTTCCAGCAACGATTGCAACCATCCCACTTGTCTCCAGGCCATCTCGCCTCCTGCGGCGGCGGCACCCACAAAACAATTCAACTGATCTGCTTCCCACCATCACATCGTTAGCATCGCAACCACCAGAACTTTCAAGTGTTTGTTACAACAATCCTCTGGACTGCCAACCACCCACACCATTGCAGACACAAGCTCCAAACCTCCGCACTGTCAACAAAACCATCCTCACTCTTTGTGGTTCCCACACCAACAGCATCACCGCAAGAACCACACCCAATTCTGGGATTTCTTCAACAATCCCTGACTTCAACGTTCTAGGACCTGGACGCGGAATTCACCGTTGCGTGACACAAGATGGCTGAAGCTCACAACAATCGTCATGTGCCCCAACCCAACCTGGGACCTTCGCCCACAGATGAACACGAACACCCTGAATCTTCCATGCGCCACTTGCAGACTAAATGCAAAAGACCATGCATATGGTTTCCACCAAAGGTCCCTCCCTACACCAACATTTCGAATATTCCACCATTCAACCTTTGAATTTCGCGAGGCCCGCCAGACGGGAAATCATTGTCAAACGTATCAACCAAACGAACGAAACTGAAGAATGGAGAACCCCAATCAACACCCAAGAACTAAGGGACATCACCAACCCTCTTCTCCACGAACCTCCTCCAATGCTTCCTCACCTGGCATAGAAGACCCAACCTTCTAAAAAAAATGAACCCAATAAATCAAGTGACAAATTGCAAGACGGTGCATAACAATGAAGACACCAAAACTGAATGAAACCACCCGACTGAAGACCAGCACGGCAACCACCAGAAAGGCCAACAGAAACTAAATTCATTACTTTTCAAGTAATCAACTTGAATTTAACCTGTTCCCCAGTGAACCAAAAACTTCAAACGGAGTTTCCACACTACACCTGAGAATTCCAGCTGACTACCTAGGGTACCCTTTCAGGAGGTGTCCACCACCTAGACGGACGATGGCTACTGTTAATGCAAAAATTAACAGGTTATCGTATTTTCCGGCAATAGAAAGTTAATTTTGCAGGCTCCCAGGCAGGCCGGATAAAAAATTGTTTCTATTGCTAGGAAAATATATAACGAAACCCATCCTCCCCCTCTTGAGTCACCTTCTAACATATCGAGAGAGAACAATAGATGCGAATGCTTTCGAGCAAGCTCTATTTATAAGGAACACCGCGCCTGCGCGGTTGGGTTGTGCATCTGGGCGGATCGCCGCAGTTCGCAGTTCAAAATCTCAATGTAAAGAAGCATCAAGCTGAGCATAGATGCAAAAATTAACAGGTTATCTATTTTCCTAGCAATAGAAACAATTTTTAGCAAAATTAACTTCTTAAACTGGCTTGGTTTCCCCATCGTCCCTGTATGTCTTTCTTTTCGTTTCTCACTTTCCGGATAACTGGTTCTTTCCCCCCCCCCCCCTCCCCCACATCTCCGGGATGACGCGATTTGCCCCAGGTAATGTAATTAAGATACGAATTCTAGGGAGGGCAGAATCAAAGGTTATCTTTTACAACTGATTTAATTTTTTTATCTTTTCTGAAGCATCAGCATATAGGCCCTATCACTTACGGAAAAGCTTTATAAACTCAATCAAGGTACGTAGGCAGACTTTCGGAAAGGTGGGGGTTGGGGGGGGGGACACACTTGAAGAAAAGGGGCAAATAAACATTTTAACGACTTTTTGATCTTGAAGAAACACTAAATCAGCGTTTCATCCAAGGTTTAATTTCTAATTAGGGATGAGTTCAAGGGCTTACGCACATTGGGGTACGTGCCCCTACCCCTCTACCCAAAATGTACTTTATTTGAACACTAGATGCCCTTTTTTTCCTGTCCTTGCTTCCCCATCGTGGAGTCAGGGAGTGAGAGCACACAAAAAAAAAACGGCACTGGGGAAAAAAAACAGTCCAGAGGCAAAATACAAAAGTAAAAGTAGCGAGCAATCCCACATCCCTCCCCCCCCCCCCAATATTTTTTTGGGAGGGGGAGGAGCGGCTTGAGTTGCTTGCTACTTTTGTACTTTGTCCCTAAACAAAACAAAGCGACCCAAGAAGAAAGTGGCCACCCCCTAAAAAAAAAAGATAAATTAATTTTTGTCCAAAAAATATTTTTGTTAAATAAACGGCCCTGGGTAACAATACGGCCATGGGCAAAGTACAACGTACCAAGCAACTCCACCTTCCCCTCCCCACAAAATTTTTTTACGGGGGGGGGGGGGGAGGTTGCTTGCTACTTTTGTACTTTGCCCATAAGCCGTTTTGTTACCCCTGGGGTTTTTTTTGTGCCCCTAACCCCCCCGAGGAGTCAGCAAGGGCAGGAAAAAAAGGGCAGCTGGAATTAAAACACAGGGCATTTAAGTAAAGGGGCGGAGGGATACATGTCAAAATGTGCGTACACCCTTGAACTAGACCCCTAAGCCGCCGCCGTTAGCCGAATATATTTCGTAAGCCGAATCCCGGCCGGAAAAAAATTCGCCTAGCTACAAGCCGGCGACAGGAAAAAAATATGGCTTAAGCCGAATCCAACAAGTTCCTTTATGGTTCATTTCGCAACACATACTAAAGCTCAGTAGTTGTCTAAAATCTGCAATCATTCACGAAAAGATTCGAATTTTGCGAGCGTGTTAATTGTTTGTCAAGCCAACCACATTCCGAACAGAAGTTAAGTTTGAATTCTTAATTCACAGTTGCAGCCGTGTATAGCAAGCAATGCTGCGTGTTTGGTCTTGTATCATAGTAAAGCATCGACAGGGACTTCGTCATCGATCACTCTTGAATGATTTCCTTGATCAGAATTTCGATACATCGCGCTGTTTTGTGGCATCGGTGGTGGTGCCGTAGAATAATGTGACTTATGATAGCTGGATATTGTTCTGACAATAATGTCAGTGACCGGACTAACAAAACAAACAAATAACAAGAATGTTAGCATAACTCATCTTGTCAGTTTAAAAGTGCAATAAATTTGTTTGTTTGTTAAATTTGTTATAAGTTGTGAATGAAGTACTGTTTTAAGCAGAACCTAGACAGTAGCGCAAAACTAGGTGACAATCTTAAATAGATACTGTACTATAATCACGCTAGGATGCAGCAATAAGCTATTATATAGTTCTATCATACAAGCAACAATGTAAAAGTTTTTTTTTCATCTAAGCTTAGCCGAATCTTGGCCGAATAATCGTACAGCCGAATCTCGGCTAGAAAAATATCTGACTGGCCGAACCTAGCCGAATCTCGGCCGCACATTTTTGGGACAAACCGGCCGTCATTGCAAAAAAATTCGGCTTATGTGTCTACCTTGAACTCATCACTAATAAGTGGACAAAACACCGGTTTAGTGTTTTGTCAAAGGTCAAACCACACGCTTCAACGAAAAAGCCTCACGATTTGCCCTTTGTTTGGCTGGTCCTACGTGACTAAGAAAAGTACGAACTAGGGAAATCAGTCAAAAAATAAATTAAATTAGATTGCTGTCCGTTCGGCCAATTTTTTTTTTATTGCTTTGAAGTTATGCTTTGATTGGAATTTACTGTGAAATAAGAAACAGCAAATAAATAAGAAAGTTCTACTTACGCAGGTCGTTGTGTACATGAAATTAGTATGATTGTAAATTGCCAGCTAAATTCATCAAGTTTTGTACTTGCAATCGAATTTTTACAAATCGAATTTTTAAGCTGAAGATGGCTCGCCGATCGCCTCTTTGCCTCGGCATGCGTTGGTCACGTGACCCTTTAAAATTTGTACGGACAGCGAGCAAGAAATAACACAGGGTGCAGCCAGGCCGCAAATAACTTTCCTTACACGGACCGTACAGATCCCAGGCGTCTTTCGGATTTGTGACGTCATTCGGATCACGTAATCTCGCTACCAGAAGTTCTCTGCCCTCACACAGAGCCTCCTACAGTAAAGACCGGATCAGACCAAGTCACATGAAGGCGACTAAAATCAACCATTGACATATTAGGAAGCGCCAGTTTGCTAGTGGCTGCCATCTCTACACCAAGCGGCCAAATTTCAAACTAACCGAAGAAGGTTCCAAATTCTCTCAACTGATGACGCAACTTTGCAAACTTATCGTCTTTTTGCGGAGCATGAGGGGAGTTTTAAAAGTCAGCAGCTTGCGAGTCGCTTGCAAGCGGAAACGCTTGCTCGTTTGTTATTTCAATGGGAAAGCGTTCGCCGCTGCCAAGCGACTCCCAAGCCGCTGACTTTTAAAACTCCCTTATTGTGGGAGGCTAGGATGACACGGCCTGCCTTTACTGGAGGTGGCTCTGCCTCACTCACACCAGCTGGCAAATCAAAGATGGCGGAAAACGGCGCTGTGATTCAAGTGAGCCCAAGTGAGTAGCAACCAGTATTGGGAGCTAATTCGCACATTTTTGAACAATTAATCGACTTTATCGTAATACTTAATATTTCGCTCGATTGTTCATAATCGTTAATATGTTTTTGTAACAATCTCAGATCAACTACTCATTTCAACGAGCGTTCACGGGAAGATGAATTGAAGACGTTTTTCCGTTCCTTCATTACGGTAAGTAGGCAACCCCATTCGGGCTCGCTGTACGATAGTGCTTTTCTGTTCATGGAGGGGGAAGTTACCCCAGCTTGGTTGCGGCGCCCCCCCCCCCCCCCCCTCATTGGTGCGCCACCACCAGGCCCGGATTTAAGCTCTTGCCGCCTGTAGGCCCAACCATAATGCCGCTCTTCAATGCCCTCAAAACTTCCCTTCCTCCAGATTCTTATGGAATGTTTAATTTAGCTCCCCCTCCCCAATCCAGCATCTTTCTTAATTTGTATACGTTCGTTTGTGATACATGGAAAGCTGGTAGGGCAAGTATAACTTATGCTATACTGAGTAAAGTAATTAACAGTAACCTATTTCCGTTGCCATTTGAACTTAAGAAATTTTAGGGATTTGCTTACTAGGACCTTGTCCCTTTCTTCCCTTGCTTCTTCCTGTTTTTAGTAATGATTGAGGCTTAGTTTCACTCGCTCATACTCATTTTATTTCGCTGTTACTATCAACGCACGACAACCAACCCAAGAGGAAGTGTCGACCATGCAACGAAAAGTTCGTAAATAACGTAACTACGATTTACAGAAAAAATAAGTAGACCCTACTACGTATGGCACCGATCCTGCACTCTGTCAGTA